>JAEIIF010057902.1:0-12345 GCA_018874455.1 Drosophila trapezifrons | reverse complement strand
ACAATTTCGCTCACGAAATTCCGTAAACGAATTTCGTCGATGTTAGTACTAGGCTTAAAGCCGGAAAAATGTGTAATATTAGACTTAAATGGTGAATAATGTTATAAGCTGCGTCGGCGTCGGCGGCGGCTGTCAGCTTATTAACTCAACTTTTACCTGCGCTGCCGCAGAACTTTTAATGCATTTTTATGAAGTTTTATGATGGCGATGGCGACTTAATTTTATTTACATTTTGCATTTCCCTATTTTGCAGCAGCTCCAAAGTTGCCAAAGTAGTTGATTGGCTTTGCCTGCCACCAAATTGCAAAATAATTGCCGAAGGTGGAGGGACGATTGCGAAGCAAGCTATGTAATTTCATTGAAAGTGATGCTCGTTTGTGGCCTTTTCTTTTCCCTTTTTCCCTACACAAAGTGGCTTCTTTGGGGGTGGCTCCTGGCTTCGTCCTGCTTCCTGCAGTTGCAACAAAAACAAAAAAAAAGGCGCCCAGCGATGACAGCAAGTTTGTGTAATGTAATTAATTAATTACGGTGAAACAACGTAGTTACATGTACAGTTATGGAGGACACCACCAGTGGAGCTGGCTCCCAGCTCCCGGCTGCTTCGGTTTTATTAGCCAGCTAAAGAACCCTTTCCTCCCTCCGCCTAGCATTCCAGCGCGCATAGTTTCGTGTTTGCCACCGAGGTAACTTAATTACAAATTATAGTGCAATTAATTCTGCGGCTCGGCATTATTAGGCGCAGAAAAGGAGCTCTCTATTCGGGCGCCGGAACCCGAGGCTCCGCTGGGTAAGTAGATGAAAATTAAATGGAATCCGGAGGATATCGGATTGCGAGCAGTGAAAGTGCCGGCGGAATCCCACCATTTGTCCACGGAATACTCGATCGTATAAGCAATCTTCAATGGCCACGTGTATGCTCGTAGCTATAACCTGATATCCGAAATGTTATTGCTTGAGAATACACGTAGTTCAGCGAGATTCGTTCAGCAATCAAAACGGAAATCGAAAGTGTGGAAGCTGTAAAATCACAGTCGCAGTAACGACTTGAATTAACTGAAAGAAAGTCATCTCATAAAGTGTGTGTCTTACTTAAGGTAAGCCTGACCTGGATATTGTAATTACTTATTCAATTAAAAGTGCTTTTCAGGGAGTTCTTTTACTTTCTTTGCTTTGAATTTAGTTGCCTTGGCGAAGGGTTTCTTTTAATGTTTTTAAATGGAAAGTAACTGTTTGAGAAAGTAATGCAAATATAAGAAGATCTATGTATATGAGGACGTATTTTTTAATATGTAATTAAAGTTGGATGATAATCATGGAAGTTATTAAACAATAAAGTAGAGCTTGGCTTGCTGAACATGACTTTATCAAGGCTGCTCAACATGTCTTTACCTACATTTGCATAAATAATAAGTTGACAATGGAAAAATGTTCCCCACTATTTCCGAGCCCTGATTGAGTCCTTTGTAAACATACCTACACTCTTCTGTTGAATTCCTTAAGCCTTTACCAATGGCACACACGAGCAGCAGGTCCATTGAATAGTATTTTACGAAATTTAAAAAAGTAAATTCCATTCCATATATATAGAGTGTGTCCTTGCAGGGGAATTCGCTCTTTTAAGAGGAGCATAAATATACTGAAAGTCTATTTCTTTGAACTGTGCCATATAGTTTTAGTTTATTGTATTTATGAAATTTCAATTACGATTCCCGGATATTTCAACGCGCCCCGCGGGCTCTTTCAGGGAGAATAACTAACATATCATTCACATGCGTGGGGTATTCGGGATATTTTCGGAGGGCTTAAGCCTTTGTGTGTTTGCCTTTGAGCCATGTTTGCTGTGGAAACATATAAAGAGCCAATTAAAATGTTTTGCTTGTAATCACAGCTCGAAAGTAGGCACCACTTTGTTTGACTTCTGATTAACAGCATCCTTGCGGGGGTTTCCCGGGATGCGCGGAGGTAGGAGTAGAGTTGGAGGTTGGCCTTTAAGCGTGGAAGAGATTCCGCCGCGGGGTTGTTCTGGGGGAGAGTGGGTGGACTTGACAAGCCTTTTAAAACACACGCACACATAGCGGGGGAGGGGAGGTAGAGCTATGTGTGTGTGTGTGTGTGTGTGTGTGATTTGCATTAATGAGATGCAAATGATTTGTTTATTTTCCTTTTTTTTTCCTTGCTGTCAGTTGCCAGCTTCTTCTTTTATTGAAAAGTTGCCGGCGCTGGCTCCTGTCTTATCCCCTGCTCCTCCTCCTGATGAAATGAGCAAATAATAAGAAAATATTGATAAAGATGTTAATCAAAGGAAGCTCACGTTGCTCATATAGGCAGTCGCCGAGTACTTGCGACATAATAAATATGTATATCCTCCCCAACTCCTCCGACGTCCATCGGCATCTCTTGATGGGATCTCGCCGGAATGCTCCGGCTGTCACGGGCTGTCTGGCCCGGGAACACCTCCACTCCGTCATCGTCCTGGCGAGGCGATGGATGTCCCCGCTCCTGTCTGTTAGTCGCTCAACGCGGAACATACGACACAACACGACGACTACGACGACGACGACCCGCTGTTTATTATTGTAAGTTACTTGGCGTGCTCACATCAGCGAGCTGGAAGAAATGCGCACTGACAGCACAAGTTGCTACGGGCAGGAGCACGAGCATCATCAGGAGGAGCATCCAAAGTAGCAGCAGGAGCAGCAGCGGGAGCGTCAGGAGTCGCTACTCTACAAATTTGCATTGTTTTATTTACATATCTTTGCGGCAAACTTTTGGGAGAAGGAAAAAAACATACCTATAGCCATCAATAATGATGATGAAGGGCACAGGGACGTTTCAAAAATATTCAGGCAAAGATTTGCAATACTCTTTATTACTTTTTATAAAATTAATAAGGTTAGTATGGAATTAGTATTAATTTAATCTTAAATTTGAAAAATGATTACGTTTTATTTATATTTTGTACGACTTTTTTTAGAATTAATCGCTAAACATTTAAAATCAATTAAAATTGTGTCTAAAAGTATGCAATTAAATATGTGGTAATATTTTGTAGCATGCTTTTAAGCTGTATTTGAAGTAATATCAAAGCCACAGCGATTTCTGTGGCATTCCTGATAGGAAGAAGTTAAATAAAATACATTTACCAGAATAATGCTACATAAAATCCCGTTAAAACTTTGAATAATTGCTATATAATGTATATATCTTAATAAATTAATAGTCTATAAAGTAACGCCATAACTTAATGCTTTCAATTAAAGCTCAAGCAAAAAACAAGCCCTTAGAGTCTTAAGCACCCACTCATTAGGGATGCTCCGTCTTTAATTCATATTCATCCCTGCCTTGCCATTATTAAAATCTATATCCGAGCAATATCTATCAGCACTGACTACCCCGAACAGCGAATTGGTTTCGCTCGGTTAGTTTATAAGGCGGAAATATGCAAATCAAGCCTCAATTTCAGATGGAGGGCATAATTTGTTTGTGTTCCAGTCAAAAATTAAACTGCCAGCGAGGGCCATTAACATTTATGCAAATAACTTAACCATTTTCAGATTCATTTGAGACCCAAACCGCCGTCCAGCTGGCCTTGTTCCATCATCCCCCCAACAACAACAATTATTAGACATTGCGGACATTGATTTATGTCGTATATTTATTTGTATACACATTTAGTTAGAAATAACATCTTTTTGTTTAGTTTAGCAATAGCAAATAGTCATAGCTACTAGTATAAGTTTCGGGTGTAAAGTTAAGAATTATAAGCCGCTCTCGGGCATCCATTGCTTATAAGATTAGTCCTAGAAACATGTCGTCTTCGTCGTCGTGGTCCTCACACAAACACAGTGTACTTAACATAAAAATAAACGAAAATCAACGATTAATGAACATTCCCTTGAACCATCGACTCCAAAGGTCAATAGTGGTTATTGCCATCGTTTTTACAAACATTCAACGATATTTATTCATGAATATTCACAGTGTTTCCTTTGTGGTTTTTGCCTGACAAAATTGTGTAGATGAAAAATCCTTCGAAAATTATATTACAATTGACAAATGGCATTTCATAAAGTTAATGGTAAAAATTGCTTAGCCAAAGAGGATCTGGCGTAGGACAGGCAGGCATCGGCATGGTTATCGGCCGGAAGAGCTCCCGGCTGTTTGTCCGTCCGGTTGGCGTGCTACGAGGAGTTGGGTCCGGGCAAAAAGGCAGCTCAAAAGTTAATTAAAAATTTCCAAGGCATTTTTCTCAATTAAAAAAAAAAAAACGAAATAAAAAAGGCAAACAATAGATGGGGAAAAAAAGTAAAGTTAAGTTTAAAAAGCGACTAGCTTGCGGTGTGCATGTTTGTGTTGTATGTATATATCCGTATCCGTATCCGTATCCGTAACCGTATCCGTACATGTGTTGCGGCTTCTCACGTATTTGGCTAATTAAAAAGGCGAGCAACATTATTATTAATATATATCCTGACTCTGCCCGCAAGTGCAAGCAGGTCAACTACGCGCTTTCACATCTCCTTTCGGTCCGAGCTCAAAACACGTTCTCACACGGCGACCGACTCATCACCCATCCATCCATGCATCCATTCATCCATCCATCCATTCCCCCAATCCCATCCAGAGGCATTCACACACACACACACATTCGGGCCTGGGCAGAGCGGGGCGGTGCGACGAGCTGTGGCTGATCTCCGGACATAAGTACACCAGATGAATTATCTAAAAATTTACTAGCTCCTTTATGTATAACATCTTGCTATGTGGCTTTTTGCTGTTTCTTTTTTCGGGATTCCATGGGTGCTTGGGTTGGGTTCGGATTGGGTTTATTTAGGGTCGGGGGCCTTGCCACTAATGCCTGGCTTATTCTGTTGCCGTTTCTGCCGCTGCTGCTGCTGCTGCTGCTGTTGTCACTTGGCTTGATGTATGTTGTGAAGTTTTCATTAGCTGCTGCTGCTCCTGTTGCTCCTCCTGCCCCAGTCCTCTTGCCTTGTGGTTTGTGCCAACATTGAGTTGGCAATTTGCTGCCGACGTTGGGCTGTCGCCTTCTATAAAATCAACTGTTTGCCTGTCATCCATCATTGGCCAGGCTGCTGTAGCTGCTGTAGCTATTGCTCCTACCTCAGCCGCTCCAGGCACCGAGGATTGTTTTGACATGGCAGCTGCTGATGTTGTTGCCACTGTCGCGTCCTCGGCCTCGTCTACGTCCTCGCCCTCGCCCTCGTCCTCGTCCTGTTTGTTTTCCTGCCGCCGCTGCTGCTGGTCATTCATAATAATGCCGAGCGCTGGCGGTAGCAGTGGCCAGCTTTGCTTTTCACCTGATGATGCTTTCAGCAACTCTGGCAAATTATTTTCTAATTGCCTTGCCTTTGGCTGGCCATGATGGACATCGTCGTGGGTGCGGATCAGGGTCGGATGGGGCTCCGCTGCTGCACCCGTAGTTTTATCCGACATATTTGTAATATCCGCCGCAACGGAATTTGGATTTTCCAGCGTCTTGGACACGCCAGCCTCTCTTTCCCCATCAGGCAGCTGGAGCTTCTTCTTCGGCTCCACCTTGAGCTCTAGCTTCAGCTCCATTTCCATCTCCAGCTCCTGACCGGACTTGTCTTGAGCTGCTTCCGCTCCCTTAGCTGCTTCTCCTGCCCCTGCTCCTGCTGCATCATTTATGCCCGATGCTGCTGCTGCTGCTGCTGTTGTCGGCTCCTTGCGTCCCTGATTTGTTTCGACATCTGAAATATGCAGAGAATTTCGAAGGCAGAGTGAAAATAAAACAGGAAATGACAAGCGAAACATTTACAGTGAATATTTTCCTGCGAATTGAGAAATAATTTCATGCATATTACGATTATTGTATACAGACAGACCGACAGACCGACAGGCAGACAGACACAGACAGCCGTAAGGAACAGCTTTTGGTCCCCGGCTATTGAATGTTCTTCTCTCCAAAATTGAGGGCTTCCTTGGCGCCCCCTTCCACATCCTGCTCTCCATCCTCCCATCCTCCAGAGCTCTTGCTCGCTGGCATTTATTGCCACTGAATCTGTTATTTGTATTGCTTGTTTGGTTGTTACCAACTCACACACGGCGAGGCCAAGGGGATTGGCCCCGTTTGTCGAGTGGAATTCAAATTTGAATTTATCTTCCGAACGATTTCACACACACACACACAGCGCCAAAAAAGAGGACGACTTCATGGCAACGAAATCTGCTCCGCTAACGGAATAAAAATTCAAGTGGCCAGACCAGGGCGAAGTTTGGATATTCTACTTCTAAGGGAGAGATGCTACCTACTCATCTCTTAAGAAGAAATCCCTATAGACAGGATATAACCTGCATTGAAGCTCAACCGCACGGAATGCTGCACCGCGCAGTGTGACCATCTATTTCAAAGGTTTAAGTAAAGTTAAATGCATTTCTGAGCGAAACACATTTTACTGGCTATCCTGAGCTCATAAATACAGCAAATATCTTTATATCTTGAACAAAAAGAGTCCTTTCACTGCAATCCTTTCACGGAAAGGGTATGCAAATGGTTGCCACAAAAGTTAAGAGCTTAAGCCCTCAATGCGAAAGGCAATGAAGTGTGCCGGCCCCACTCAATTAAGGCCAGGAATGTCGCCAAAGCTCACCTGCTACTGGCGTTGATCCTGATGTGGCATCGACGCTGGGGCCGCTGGGTTCATCAGACCTGGCCTCTACCCGCTGGCCTGCTCCTGCTCCGGCTCCGGTTCCTGCTCCTGCTGCCGCCATGGCCGCAGTTATGTGATTGCGCAAGCCTTGGATATCCTGCATGTCGGCCACGTTGATGCGCTGCAAGTGGACCTGCATCAGTCGCCCGTTGCCGCCGTGGCCCAGGAAGACGCGACGCACAGTGGCAAATTGCTCGCGGCCCTGCAGCCACTGTCCCACCACGGGCAGCCGTCTCAGGTTGGCCAAGGCCACGCCCACGGCGTAAGTGGGTCCAGGTGCACGCTGCTGCTGCTGCTCTGGCTGCTGCTGCTGATTTTGCTGCTGCTGCTGTCGCTGCTGCTGGCGCTGTGCTGCCATTTGGCTGAAGAGCCGGGTCACGATGAGGCGGGCACGTTGCATGGCCGCCTGCTGGCCAACGACGGGTGCTCTGGCTCCTGCTTCTGGTTCCCCCGGTGCTGCAGCACCTGGAGCTGGTCCTCCGGCAGCTGGCGCTCCCCCTCCTCGCGCTGCAGCTGCTGCTGCTGCCCCCTGGTTGCGTGTGATGATGAAGACTTGGTGCTGTGCCATGATGGCTGGCAGTTCGTAGCGATGAAAGAAGAACACCATCGAGTGCTGCAAAGGGGGGCGAAAAAAAAAAGAGAAGCAGAGTTCAGACAGATATATGGGAGCTTGAGAGGATGAGAGGTTATGCCACGGGTTGGCCGGGCACGTGAGCCGGGTCCCGGTCTGCACGTGAGCCTCGCTCGGCAGCCCCGGCTGGAAACAATGCCACAATGGCATTGGGAATGGCGGCGGATCGGAGCAGCCAGCAGAATGGCAATTTGTCATGCACTTGACAGGCGTAAACATGGCCGGAGTTCGTTTCCATCATTGTCGCAGCGCCGTTGCATAACGCATTCATTATTCGCCATGGTTACGCCATGGCCATGAGACCATCCAGCCTGGGATGTGTATTCCGACTCACCTGGGTAAAGAGGTACGAGGAGAGCAGGGCCAGCGTCCTGTACTGTCCACTGAAGCGGTAGTGATACGCATAGAACGCGAAGTGGTACAGGTAGAAGAATCTGCGAGGAGGAAATGAACAGAACAAAAAACGGGTTAGCTTAGAAGGTTGGCTTCTGGCAATAGTCAAGCGAAAGCTGGCCGAGAAGCCAAATTTGGGGATAGGAAGGGGTTCATTCTTCTCAAAATTAGGCAGAAATCAAGGTATATTCATTTTATAAATATGATTTTAATGAAGCAAGTAAGTTACATAGTTTCCTTTGCCGAATTAAGCTGTACAGACCTCATTTGTATCAAGATATAAGAAGTCTGGGTACCTCGTTCTAGGACCTCTAAGTGATACATGTGACCCACTCTCCCATAGCCTCACAAGTGTCAAAAGCACTTAAATCTAGGACAACCGAAACACATGCAACATAAGCAATCTTTTCACTTTCTCCCAGCTTTAAAGCTGCCAAAAATTCATGTCGGAGGCTACGAGAAACCCTCATCAAATATCGGCGATGGGTTGATGTTTTCCAAGGACGGGGATCATGATTACCATTCGACAAAATGGTATTTAGCTGACAGAAATAAAAAGCGAAAACATATTGGTTTCTGTTTTTCTATTTTTCTATTTTTTCCACTCTGTTTTTTTGGGGGCTGGGAGGAGGCTATAAGCTGCGGAGAAATGGGTCAGACGTTGGAGCACACGGGCCATGACATAAGAGTAACAAGTAACCGTAGCCGAGGCGGACAAATATCAAAACTGCCAAGACAACAGCGCGGCTAGAAACGGAAACAACAATAGCCAAGGGAGCGGAAGGAGCGGGGGGGAGCGGAAGGAAGGACGCCAGAAAAAACACTCAAGAGGATTTAATAATATAAATAATTGCTGGCGCTGTTAGTTGAATTGTTGCTCGCCAAAGACAACAAATAAAAAACACAATGGATGGCCGTAACAACAACAGAAGCAACAATAATGACAGCCCAGGCGACTCTCCATTGATAAGCAATGGCCAAGCGGACAAACAGTCGGACGGGGGGGACAGCCGGACGGACACAGCCTGACAACCAATCGGACAGAGGTCGGTCCTTTGGCTTGGTTAGCGGAATTGAACTTTAATTTATTTTTAGAGCGCCGGGGTTTTTGCTTTTCGGGGCCCCCTCCCCCATCCATGATTGAGTTATGTTATTGAATTTAATTCGAGTTGATTGTGCACACACAACACACACTCCAGGACATCAATATCAACGGCGACAAATGAAGACACACGACACTTATTTAGCAAGCCTTTCCAGGGCATTGCGCAAGCCGGGCTGCGAGCATTATGGACACATCCCCCGGCAAACGCTTGCCAGCAATTTCCTCAATTTCCCCTGCTCCGTCACTCCGTCAAGCAGAGGACGCCTCGCAGTCCTGGGGAAACGGATGTGGAAGTGGAAGTGCGAGCTGCAGACACGTAGACAACACTTATCGCCCGTTCGTTTCCGTTTCATTCGCTTTCCTAATGTAGCGTAGCGTTGACAAGCAGCAGCAGCAACAACGGCTGTGTTGTTCCCGCATCCTTTACCCTTTCCCGAGACCCCACTCCTCTCATCCTTGCCACCACACATACCACATTACACCACATCGCCGCCTTGCAGCGCCTCGGGGGCACAGTGCACTGACAGCGACGGAATCCCTATCTGACAGGCTGCATTATCATAGGGATACTCTTTGACGAACAGCTGTTCCTTGGAGCGGATAACTCCTGAAAGCGGACAACTCCTGAAAGCGGACAATTCCTGAAAGCGGACAACTCCTTACAACAGACATAACACTCCCTCAAGAGGACATCTTTTTTGGGAGAAGAGTTCCCTTAAACATACAATCTTTCTTTGTATTTCCGATGATCAATATTTTATTTTACTTTATAAATATAATATTTCTTAAAAGAAGAGTTTAGTGAGTGCGCCAAAAATAGGATAATGTGATAAGGAGCTTCAGTAATGCCTCATGATACTGTATTAAAAACTTCAATTCCTCATTAATTGACAAACTCGAGGTGTATTGAAAAAATACCAAGCAAAAAATGAATTTGATAGAAAATATCGTCGGTAATGCATTCAAAAGTATATTTATTTCTCATTAGACAAAAAAGTCTTAGAAGCCAATTGATGAAAAAGGTTACATTTAAGGTTCTCCGCCTTATACAATGGACTCGTATGGTTCCATATAAATTCGTTCCCAATCACACTTTCTATTTAAACCTCTGTCATTTCCTCGGTAAAAGCAGATTTCGACATTTTTTCCTTCTGTTGTTTACCTTTTAAGTCAGTGTGACCGTAGTCCCATTACGAAAAAAATCCGCACCAAAAAACACATATAGTTGTCTCTTTCAAGGTACTAATGATGCCTCTTATTAATGAAAACTTGTGCCCATAACTAGTCACTATGACTTTTTGAACTAAAAATATATTTCTTATTATTAAAATTGGTCTATTATTGTTATTATGGGTCTTAAAGCGTATTAATTAAGCGTTATTTCGTTAAATATTTATTTAAAGAAATCTTTAAGGTCTTACTTACATTAAAGTCAAACTAAAATGCAATAAGCCAATAAGTAAGCAATTGCTTCAAGCTTAAATCGAATCTTTCCGAGAAAACCTTTGACCTAGTTTTAATTAAAAATATTTCCATATTCCCACAAAGCTGCAATATCTGCCAATCAAATTCCTAGATATCCTTCGACCAGTGTGCGACGGATGGCAGGACGGATGTGCGCCAAGCAAATACTGTTGGCTTTCATATCCTTCGACCCGAGCGGGGGAGAGGGCGAGAGAGCGGAAGTGGGCGGATGGGATGGCGAATAGGACACAACTGTTGCATGTGTCTGTAAGTACTGAGACTGGGTCGGAGCGTAGTTAAGTAAGCACCTCGGCTCAACCTGCTCTGTTGGTTCTGACGGCTCCTCCAGCGCCAGCGACGACGGTGTGTGATCCGATCTGCGTCATAAGTGTTTATTTGTTGCCAGCAAACAGGACGGGAGGAGGACGAGTTGTAATAGTTAAAGTGCTCAATGAGCTTGTAAGCACTTTTGCTGGTGTATCTCCTTTTAATAGCATTTGCATATGGGATTGCATATCTAAGCTGTGAGTGCAGGTTATAAAAGGGCATTATGAGTTCGATTAGGAGGGGAAAGGCACCCCCAGGAGCTCAATGCAACTCGAAACTTAATTAAAATATCACATAAAGTGAAGTATTTGCCCGGCAAACAGAGTGTGTCCAGTGCCTGCCTCTAAATGCGTGAAAACGACCCATTTTCATGCATAAATTGGAACAGAGTTGCTGCCGCATACATATGCAAACAGCAGCAAGGAGACAAAGGCACGTTGCGCATACGCCATGTTAGCAAACAAACAACAAGCTGAAACTGAAACAAACGGCGCACAAGCACACACAAGTTGACAGGCCGGAGGAGGCAACAGGAGGCACCGGGAGGCACCAGGAGGCGGCGGGGAGTAGCTGCGTATAACAATGAAGCGATTTTGCCTCGTTATGAACACTCATCAACTGCACCTTTGAACAACACCCACTCGGTTAGGATACGCCCAGGCCACGGCCAGGGGATGCCGATGCCACCCTCTAAACGCCACCCCGTCCTCCTCCTTGGGGGTGGCCACTTCTGCTGCTCGGCGCTCGGCGCTCGACGCTCGGCGCGGTTGGACAAAAGTTATGGCAGAAAAACAAACTTGACGCAATTATACTTTGCGTAACATGATCTCAATCAACACGAAAACAGCCAAAGGAGTGCAAAGCGTAAGGAAAATGCCACCCTCGGCTTTCCCGGCATTCCCGGAACCTTCTTCACCATGGTTCCCAGTGCCGATGCCGTTGACGTTGAGGCTAACCCGCCGACACCGTGGCCACCTTTGAGCACCGAGCAGCGGCAACAATGGCAAGCGAATATATATATTATATGGTCCTTTGGTCCCTATATATATATATATATATATATATATATAGCACAGCTATGGCCCGTGTGTTTGTTAGCGTAACAAGCGTGTAAACAACAGGACGAAAGCGGAGACGAAGGCAGCTACTTGAGGCGCGCTACTGTAACCGACGACCCGACCTCTTTCCAACCCCTTCCAGCCCAGGAGTTGTGCCTGGCATTTTGCTCTTTGATGCCGCCAAGGCGATGTCCTGGCAGTGCCCGGCAGTGTTGTCAACTCGTCCTGATTCTGGATGGATATGGTGTCCTTACTTTAAGGGGCTTTAGGCTGAAAGTATGTCAACTATGTCCCTGTTTGGTAATGTGATCTTTTTTGCTTTACATTTTTAAAAGAAATTGGAATATTTTATTAAAAAAGTAAGGGTCCTTAAAGCAAAAGATTTGATACTGTATTTTTATAGAATTTTAAAGGTTTTTATTAAAAAAATACTGAATGTTTGACAGCTTTTTGTATAGCTTTAATAGCTTAATTGCTTGGTATTATTAATTATAATTAAAATTCTCCTATAAGGGATTGCCTAGAATACCCAAGAAAACAACCAGTGAAACGAGCGAGTAGACTGACAAGCAAAGCGACGAGTAAAAACAACGAGGTGCGAGAAACCGACGAGTGAGATCGACGAGTAGGGACAACGAGTAGAATCGACGAGGAGAGAGTAAAACTAAGAACATA
>JAEIIF010057895.1:0-12136 GCA_018874455.1 Drosophila trapezifrons | reverse complement strand
CGTTTTCGCCCAAAACGAAAACGAAAAAATAAAGTGAAAACCGGAGCCCGCCTGATAATATCAAAGCTCAGCTGCAGTTCCCGTTCAAGGTTCATGTACACTTTTTGTAATTTTTGGATATTTCCCCATTGTAATTCATTACCTTACCTTATCAGTAAGTGTAATTCAAGAGTGTTTTAATATTAATTATAATATAAACGCTATAATACAACATGTTCTTTATTTTCAGACCTTATACGATTCGATTTGTCAACTTTTCATTACTTTCACTTATCTGTTTGTAAGCCCAAGGACTTAGAGTAATTAAAGATACGTCGTTACGAAAAAGATGTGTTAATTCCCGTCCAAAGCATAGACTCCTTTGTAAAAATAGAGTCTGTTTCCCGTCTTTAGATTGATTTCCAAAAGAGAGCTTAATAGAAATAATTTTCGGAAATTCTCCAATGAATCCGCAAAATCAAGCGGCTTCCTAAGCCGATCTGACGCTAACAAGCTCCGCTCAGATACAGATACAGTGCCATCGATACGCCGTCCCTTGACGGATTAATTTTTAATGAGCCAGTTAGGCAGAAATTAATGAGGCAGCGCGCAACAAACCGCCCACCGGGTGGGAGGTCCAACCACTCCCCACAGAAGCCACCTCACGTGTCGCCCCGATAAATCATCATTGCCAAAAGCCAACGTCGAAACAGGGACAACCACAAACACAATGAAATACAATTGCAATTTCCCGTGTCCGGCGCGAGTCCTTTCTGGCCTTCTTCTCCCTTTCCCGTAAATCCTGACAAATGAGCGAAATTTCATAGCTCAGAGGATATTAACGTGTATTAGCGCGAGACGAAGGCGAATGCATTAAGTCAACTAACTGTGGTAAATAGAGGGGAATCAACTAGAAGGCGATCCTTGGAGGGCACCCTGCACACGCAGCATCAAATTTGCTGCTTCATTTATAAGGATTACTGAACGAAACAGTAAAAACTCATAACAAAATTACTTGCGAGAAATGCAACAAGCTCAACTATAAGTAGAAGACATCCTATATACTATAGCACTATACCATAGAACACACACCCCCGTGAGGAGGGTAGAAAACTGGCGCCGTGACTGGCCAACTGGGTGAGCTGCCCTCATTTCCTGGGGAAACACGAAATATGCATTAGTTTTCCCGTTGTTCACCATGATTACAACTTTTTGTGCTGCACATTTCGAGGGTTGACTCTAAGAGGCTTTTGAAAAGTCGGCCAAATCTATATTAAATCGCTATGTGGGGTAGTTTATCAAAACAATTAATTGAAATAATGTCGGTGCATGTATAAAGTATAAGTATTTTATATATGTATCCTTTTTAAAAAATTTTAAGTATGCTTTTAGGTCTTTGATACGTATTTATGGAGCTACAAAATATATATTTTTAGATATTATATATTATACCATTAGATGGTATTATGTATTACCTATTTGCAGTCCCCCTATGTAATTAAATACTCTACTTACTACTCACATAAAATATATATATAAATCATACCCTCAATCATATGAATCTCAGTGACCTGTGCATTTACCTTTAAGGCATAAGTCAAACAAGAATTCTTTAAATATTAATCAGGTTCTTTACACCGTTTGAAACAAAAATGTCCCAGATCAGCAGGGATATACCCACTCTGAAATGCATAATTATTGGCCATGCCGGCTGCGGGAAGACAAGCCTCATTCAGAGCCTCCTAACCGGAGGCTTTGACCAGATCTACAAACCCACAAAGAGCGCTGAAGAGTGTCGGCTGACCTTCTACACCAACCGCGGGCCCATCTGCTTCAACGTTTGGGAGATGACTGCCGACGGACAGGAGGAGCAATACAACCATATCAAGTGTGCCATAATCTTGTACGATGTGTCATCAGCCGACAGCTACGACGCTGTGCCCGAGTTGGCGAACGACCTGGCTTGCAATTGTCCAGATATACCAATGGCAATATGTGCCAACAAGTTTGACTTGTTCACGGACAGCAGCAAGCTCTGGAGCTCAAATATGGAGCTTCTATTATCTGTAAAACTCCGACACAACTTGGCAAATCCTTTCCTATGGCTGGCACAGGAGATATTTGATGATTACAATCTGCGTATTGTTCCGATGCCAGCAGAGGTGCCACCCTATGCCCCGATCGACAAGGATCAGCAAATGCGATTGTTAAGGGATCTGCCCTTGCCCCCCACAGAGGATGATGACGATTTACTAACTGAAGGAGATGATATCGAAGACTTACGCTAACTGAGAGGGATGATATCGATTACCTACACCAACTGAGAGGGATTATATCGATTACCGACACTAACTAAGAAAGATGATAACCGATCACTAACACTGACTGAGAGGGATGATCGATCACTTATACTAAGAGGGGATGATATCGATCACTAACTAAGAGGGATGACACCTATCACTAACTGAGAGGGATGACACCGATCACTTACTGAGAGGGATGACATCGATCACTAACTGAGAGGGATGACACCGATCGCTAACACTATCTGAGGAGGATGATATTGATTACCTACACTGAGAAAGATGAAACCCGATCACTTACACTAACTGAGAGGGATGATAGCGATCACTTACACTAACTGAGAAGGATGACACATATCCCTTTCATCAAAAACAAACACCAAATAGTAAACATTAAAGATATCCTTAAAACCATAGAGAATTTTAATTCTGAAACCCGAGAGAGTGTTCCTAACTGTTGACAAGTGACTCAGGCATTTCCCCAGAGGAACATATCGGAAAACAACAGCTTTTTTTCCGACACCAAATTACTTTTAGTAGCTGCAGAGCCATTCCTTGAACCATTTAGCAATATCAGAGGTGAATGTGAACCGTAACTCCATTCAGCATACTGAAAGTAGCTTCTTGTCAGGTGTTACCTCGGTTTTCCCATTTGCGGTAGCGCCATTAAAGCCAGGCAGGATGTCAAAACATGACGAGGACGACGAAGGCGACGCCGCTCCCAAGTTATTATAATTAAAGTCGAGAACGAACGAAACGCAAACGACGGCGGCAGGAGTTTCGCTTTCTTCGCTTTGGCTTTATTGTTTCCTTTCTGGAGTTCTGTGAGAGATGTTATTTGAAATTTCGACGCTGTGTCTTTGCCGTCGCTTGTTTGTCGTCGGTTGTTTACTGCGTCAAGACAGCCACAAGAACAACAGGGTGTTTTGGGCCAGGACAACTCAACAGCTTGGCTGACAACGGAAACGGCAACGGCAACAAGCAACATCACCAGGAGGAGCACCAGCAGCAGCAGCCACTGCGTGCTATATGCCTTTTTAACTTGATTTAATGAGTGCAGGGAAAGACATCAACAAGAAAAATGAAATAACTGTCATTGAAGACATGAAAAAGGGAGTCCAGATGGGGGATAGACAAGGTTTCTGTTCTGCGTTCACTTCTCGGTCTCAGCCCAGTTGGGATGAGTTGAGCTGATAGAGTGCGAGGCTGCGCTACTTAACAGGGACACGAGGGGTCGGTCGGTCTCCTTTCAGAGTCCTGTTGTGTCCCGAGTCCTGGGTGTGGCAGGGCGCAATTATGCAGCAAATTAACGCTTTATATTTATTAAAAGGAAACCCAAGGAAATGGGCTTGGGCGTGGCTTTCAAGCATAAAGGACAAAAAAGAAAAAACGGGGGATGAATGACTCCATGAGTACACATCGGCTTTCCTTTGACAATTGACGAAAACAAAAATAATAACAAGGGGAATGGTTGAAAGCCCATCTATATATCAGGCTCCTTATTGACGATTAAGGAAATTAAAATTTATGTTTATTAATATTTATGGTGCCGCTTAGTAGAGTAAGTTACTCAAGGAAAACATCAAATTTTAGTAACTTTTATATATCAAAAGAGTTGGTTATCAATAGATCCCGGATTTCCTGTTGCTTATGTTTTTGCCTAAGATCCCGGTCTTAGTTATCAGTTTATGATATCAGAGTTTTATAGTTGTAGGAATATTTTAAAGGAATTGTAAGTGAACTTGTGGAAGTTGGTCTTGAAAGAGACAATTATATTTTATATATAAAATATATTAATTTTCCTAGGTGTCTGTTTTTTCTGACATAGTTAAATATATTCGTTTTTAAACCAACATTGCTATATCTTATGTTTTCAGCACAAACTTCTCCGATTAGTCACCCTTTTTCAGTCTATATTTATCGTTTAGTTTACATAGTTCTTATTTATTACAAGTATTTCACAACACATTTCTACGATATGACACACAGGCCGCACTCCTCCATCACACAACAGGCGCCCAAGAGCATACAGCATTCGGCATCGCTGGGTCCTGCCGGGGGTCCTGGCTGATTGTAGCTGGGCTGCTCCACAACGACCACGGGTTGATTGTAGACCGGCGACGGCATTATCACCTCCACGGGCGGTGGGGGCCCTCCTATCACTTGTATGACCTCCACGGGAGGCTGATAGTACGGATCGATTACGTCCACCTGGTAGCCTGCGTTGTACATCCTTGTTTGTTAAGGTTTGGTTTAATTTTTAGTGGCGTTCAGCAAGAGCTAGTAGTTAGAGACTACTGGAAACGGAACTACTAAGTGAACGCGGCACGGTGACGCGCCTTTAACTGAAACATCGAACGCAAATGGCTGGCGGTTTTTTTTTGGTGACAATATCTTACTCATTATTATCTAAAGCCGGCGGGAATTTGATCAATGAGCTACCCTGATTACGAATACTGTGTACACGCAAATAACATTGAACAAACCAGGCCCATAACAGTGGGGCAATTTTAGATATATTTTACGGGGAATTACTTCATTTAAAAATAATACAAATTATCTTTATAATATAATTAAATAAAATCTCATTGAACTTTTAGTTAAAACATAATGATATACAATTATAAGTACAAAAAAGCAATAGTTTCAAGTAAGTTCGAAGTCTGGAAATGCTTCTAGACTGTTTTAAATATAATTCAACTATCTGAAGTAATTTTTAACGACGTTGTACTTATATTTCATTTATTTTCTTTCCATATTAACCAGATTTAAAGCTTCCGTAACGACCTGATATACTGGTTTCTCCATTATTTCTAAATGTTTATTGAGAGAACTTTGGCAAACAGGTTTTAAAACGAAACTACTTTAAAAGGATTCCCAGCCAAAGTTGATACTACTCTTTAAATTAAACATTAACTAAACAAAAAGTGGTTTAAATGAATCACAACAAGACAAAACTTAGATATCTGCCCCACTGTTTTCCGGCTGGCGTATCACGTTGCGTATGAGTAATATTGTTTGGGCTTTAGATAAACGTTTGGCCAAGAAAAAGAGAGAGAGGGAGAGAGAGCGCGGGCCAAAAAATTATGTTAAATGAGCAAGGCAGGCCGCCAAAACCAGCAGACGCACTCGCACTCTCAGTGGCACTCGGGGAAGCACACCCACTCTCACCCCCTCCCATGTGGTGTGTCCCAGTTGAGGACCCTCGTCAAAATATATTTTGGGGCGAGAACTCTGACGCTGCGGTTGCAATTCAAGCGCCAAGAGTCATAAAATCCTTTATCAAATGAGAGCAGCAGGCCCATGGAGCGGCATGGAGTTGGCCTGCCAGCAGCACTCTTGACACATTTTCCGCTTTTATTGGCAAATTGAGAAACATATAAATAATAACTCGGAATGTGAACTAACTTTTGAAATGATGTGGTGAGCATTTCGCAGCCAGAAAGGATTGCCCCTTGGCTGGGCCGCCATAAAACTACACAGTTTTTTTTTTTTTGTTGGTATGTGGTATGTTATTAAATTTGGCTTTTTATTATTATGTGGTCCTTTGGCATTGAGATTTATGTAAGACAATATGTTACCAGCAGCGGAGGCCCCCAAGCCGACGAAAGTAGAGTGTGAATGCCAGGACAAAGTGTTATTTACAACGGGAATCGTAAAATTTTATTGCACGAAAAAACTGTGTGAATTGTGTGCCGTTAGACATAGAAAGTTAATTTAACGTAACGCATTAAGAGGCCCCTTTCCGTCCTTAGTCCTTTGTCTTAGCTGGAGGAGGACTCCTTGTCTTCACATGATTGTACAGCAGCAACAGCAATCGCCGCACTGCATGCAGCAGGGACAACAGGGACAGCAGCAACAGCCCTTGTCATGGGGCGGTGGTGGCGGTGGCTGAACGATGACCGTGGTCGATGGCTGTGGCGCCACTTGCACCACCTCCACAACGCGAGTTCTGTGATCCATCTGGATTGCTTGGGATATATATGGAGTATATGGAGTAAAGCCGACTTGTTGCACCGCACGCGTCTCGTTGGGCACTGGACATGGCAGCGGGATTGTGCTATTATAGCCGCCGTCCCGCCAATCTCTGCCTATTACGCGGCGGGCCTTATCTATAGATAAAAGCTACACTGGCAGCCTTATCAGATACTGGCGATTTGTGTGAAGCACCCAGCAATTCGTTGGGGTCTCACCTTGGCTGTCCAACCAATAAATAAAGGTACAAAATCGATTGATTTATTATACAATGTTTCTTTGAGTTTACAAGAAAGTACCCAAGTTCAGATAAACTCTTACATATGATAAGTTCTTTGTATAAAGATAATATAAAATAGAGATAAGGTCTTAGATAAATGATATCTTGTTTGGTTTATATTGTTATCTTATCGAAAGTTTATCTATTGTGCATCTTTTAAGATTATTTCTTTTGAAATTTCGTATTGCACATGGAGGTTCATAAGTTCTATGCCTAATCTTGATCTAAGATTATTATAGAGACATAAATCAAGTACATTTATTTATCCAATTATGCCGCTCTATTTGGTTTTCAGTTTCCCATTTATGTAGCGTAGAATTTCAAGTTTAATTACTTCCGTGACGTTATCAATGGGATGACTCACATTACACAAACTATCAGGGGTAAGTTGAAGCGCAGTAATGTCGCATAATGCCAAATGGGGCGGCTAATTATATGTGCCACCTTATCTCGGCCCTCAAAACTATATCCGAGTACGCACTTTGCATTCGAAACCAGCCATCCAAGGACCGCCATCACCATCAGTGGCCACATCAATTTCGGCCCGAATAGTTGCTCGTTGCTATCATAAAGCGGGGATCTCAATTAAAAATTTCACCCAACACCACAGCCAGGATGCGGATACGCAGGGGCGTTACCTTGCTGAAATTAATAAAAATATATATGTATATATGTATTTTTGAGCGCCCTTCGTGCAATGGCGATGATAATTAGTGTACGTGATTCTATTTACCCGAACCTCGATGAATGGGGATCCCAGAAAACATCCCCTATACCCCGGTGCTGGGAAAGGGGTCTCTGGGTCCTTTAAGCCAAGGGAATGTCCTGTGTGTAATATGATATGCGCGTAAAAAATATAGTACGTGTGTGCGTGACAATGGCAACAACGTGCGGCAGATCCCCAAAAGGACGAACTGGGGGATAGATGGAGACCATCGGCTTCGAGGGAACGCAGACCCCGGCGAAAGTCGGGTGTTAAAAATGAAACTACGCCTGCTCGGAATTTTAAAATAACCAAATGAGTTTTAGCTTGATGAAAATAAGCAACAACAATAAGAGGGAATAGGAGCTGAAGCAACAGCGAAGCCCATAAATATTTATAAACTTTCCCCTGTCTTATAAATACAGGGTCATTAGTTGGCCTGCACACCTTTCACCTTTCACTGGGGGCTCTTGCTCTCGCCTCGAGGACAATAAAAGCAAACTAGGCGGCAATTTGGATTCCTCTACTCTATATAACCAGGCGACTACTATCCTCCGACTGGCAGACTATAACTAAAGGGTTAATGGGGCTCAGGCTGATTTATTTGTTTGGGAATCCTTAAACTGGTAAAATCTTAATTTTTCCTAGCAAAGTAAAGATACTTTGTTTCCTTAAACACGTAGAAAGAACCTATGTTGATTGATTTAGTTTTGTTTTAATTATTACTAAACACGTAATGATATATTTATTCTTAAATTAGTTATTTACTTGCAACTACCTAAATAAATATTGAAAAATCGAGGAGATCATGATTATTTTTAAGTTTTTTGTATTTTTTAGGGAGCAAATATGAATATAAAACCTTTTTTTTTTGTTTTTTATTAAAGCGGAGTTAACTTGGAGATCTTATTTAATATAAATAATTTTAATAACATTTTAATAAATAAAAAGCGCTGTATTTTAAGCAATTTAAGGATAAGATTGAAGGACTTAAATAAAGCATACGCCGCGTTGTCGAAATTTGAAGAAGTAGCTCTAATAAATACATAAATAAATAAAATACCAACAATATACACAAATTTATTTAGTTATTAATTAATAAATAATTTGTTAAGATCCCTAGGAATAGGATTTCTCAATTAAACCAACCTCTACAAAACAAAGACAAGGCCATAGAGTATACGCAGCGTTGGCCAATTTCGAATGGTTGGTTAATGTAGAACAGGACCAAGCCTATCAGGGTTTTGTTTCTTTATTCTTTTATTTATATAAACACACACGCACACACACATATAATATATACACAATACATATAAAAATGATAAAGCAAAATGGCGAAAAGTGGCAGTAAAAAATAAAATGCGCTGCCGCAAAAGTGCCATTTGTGGCATAAACACATGCGCGCCAAAAACTTTGATAAGACAAAAGCCGAGCGAGGTCAGGTGGTGGTGGTATCAGGGTTACCTGGGTGCCAGGTGGCAGGCGGCGGCAGGTGGAAGGCCGAAAACTTTGGCAACTGTGGCAAGGCGACAGCGGGAGGGCCAGGAGGCCAGGACCAGAGAGTGGAAATGTCCCAAGAATGAACTTCGTCGTTGGCGGGGACCGCAGTGTGCCACTAAATGCTGCCACTAAATGTGTGCCAAGTATTATTGCAGGTGCCAGGTGGCAGGTGCCTATCTCCACACGTGTGTGCTGTTGTGCGGGTGTACTGCTGTGTCTGTGTGTGTGTATGGGCTTCGTTCTCTTCGCCAAAATTGCCCAAGGAGCTGGCTCCTTAAGGCGCCCGGGACTCGCATAAAATTAGCACAATAAAAACACATAAATGCGGCACAAAAACATGAAAATCCACTTGTTATAATTTAATCGAGTTGATAGAATTTTTACGACACCTTTCGCCAGGTAGACGCGAGAATGTGTCTGCGCCAGCGCCAGGCTTTGCTTAAAATGTGGGACAAAAAATAAAAGTTTTAATCACACGTCGCCGCTTTATTGCCGGCCATGAAGATAGCAAATGCATTACCAACTTTCCTAGGGATAAACTTTATTTTAAGTAAGAAATGCCAAAGTGCCACAATACCAAGTAAAATCACTTAGGTTCTTATGAGGGCATGAGGCACCGGGAGACACTGTGAATGTCAATGAGGTAGGCCCAAGCATTTGTTTAACATTATTAATTGTACCCACAACAAAAAGCTTATATATATTTATTTAATTAATTTTGTTGTTATATATTTCATATAGAAATGTTACTCATTCTTTAATAAGGAACTAACTTTACTCTTTTATTTATTATAGCCAAAGTTACTTACCTGTCCCTACTCCGGATGAAAGTTTTTGAGCTATTTCCAGCATTATTTACACAACTGTTTGTATACGTGGCCACAAGTTACGGTGACCCCATATTATTGCAGTGGACCTTCGTGTGTGTGTGGCAAATGGATGTGGCAAGTGGCGGGGCGTTTGCGTTTCCTCTTCAACTTCGAATTCTGTCACACTTCTAATAAGCGCTTAAAAGCCACGCAAGGCATATCCAAAACCTGTGATTAAACCGGGCAAATGCGAGGCAGAGAGTCGGGGAAAACTCGGTGTGGAAACTCGACCGCAAGGCGAGTGACAGAAGTGGCACAGGCCAACCGATAATTGTGCATGCCCAGTGGCAGCCGAGCGAAAGAAATCACTTAAAAACTCGTACACACACACACTCCCACCTATAAATTATGCTTCACACCCAGTTCAAATAGGAGTTGTAACAATGAAATTAAAGCCACCGCCGCCACAAAGCCACAAAGGCCAGTGATAAGGGTGGGAGGGGCCACTCAACGCGATCATAAATCTAATGTGTAATAAATTTAAACAGCGAAATCATGCAAAAAGCTAAGGCAGGTCGTCCTGTGGCTAAGCTCACGCACTGGACTCTATTTTTTTTTATTTTTCTGCTCTCGCCACGAAGGACCCGACAATGACTACACTTTAGCGGCAAATTTGTGCGCATTGTCGCCGTATTATTTGCTATTATTTATGCCTTTTCCACTATTTACTTCCTTTCTTAGCGCCCGCCACGCCATTTTCAGGGGGAGGGAGGAGCAGCGGTATGCAAAAGTGGCCACTCCTTGGCCAGGACAAAAACCTACACTCCCCAGAACCAAAGGAAAATACACTGAACAGAAAAGATTTGAAGCATAAATAGTATTTATTTAAAAAATACAACTTATTATCTGTGTAATTTTGGATTCCCTCAGCATGGACTCGAACCCAGAAGTCAAGGTCTCGGCATATAGAAATATAAACGTCAAGATGCCGAACGGTCATACATCTGTTTTGCAGTATGCTAGCTGCGTTACGTAAGTGCAAGCGAGATAGATAAGAGTTTGAAACTTTACTGTCTCATAACTTTCATGTTTATCATCCATTTGGGTTCAGATTTTAGGAATAGGTTCAGTTAAGACTATTTTTTAACATATAATATTTACTCTTCAAGTAAATTTAAGGCGACTGTTTTAAAAACTTTTTTATGATTTTTGTGTGCAGTATTTATAGCTTTTATAGCCTCTGAGATCTACGGACAGACGGATATGGCTATAACCTATTTTATACTTATGCTGATTGAGAATATATATACTTTTCGAGGTCAGAGATGCTTTCTTCTGTCATTTTAATACACTTTCACCTTTCCCTATATTTTACATAAGAAACCCTTTACTAAGCCAATAAAAAGATCATATTAAAATGAAAAATCAACCACTTTATACTAGTACAGCTTTAATTTTTTGTTCCGTGTGGTAAAACCACAGGCAATCCTTGCTGGCTGACACTTATGGCGTGCTAAGCATTTGCGCTTGGAGAGGCTTGCGTGGATTTTAAACATTTTCACACAACATTCTCATATTTAGACGTCGCCCATCAGCCAGAGGGCCCCGACGGGAGAGTGAAAAACCGGCCGCTGTTGGCAGTTTCCCTCTTGCCAAGCGACGATAATGTAAGCCCCTTTAAGCCCGAAATAAAGGACGCGAAAAGCGGACGCGAATGCGACCGCACCAACATGCAACGGCACACGCGACCCCAAACGAAAATCTGTGAAATGTAATTGTTACCATGAAAGCACAAACCCCATATCACGACCTAACCCCCCTCTTCCACCAAATTTTGAGGGCATTTTAAGTAAGTTTCTCAGTTTGATAATCGGCGGGCCTCAGCCGCCAGCCATTGCCTTGCTGCCTGGCTGATATACAAATTGGCTTTCGCAATGACTTTATATATTTTACGAGCTGCGGTCCTTTTCCGGGGAACGTGTCCTTTCCCTTTTGTGGGCCGTGGCCCTGTGAAAATTCGCATGTGAGCCGTCCCGCCCCGCCCCGCTGATGCGATTATAAAGGGAAACTGATGCAGATAAAATTAATTGAATTCAAAAAGCCAAAGCATTGGTCTTACTCCTGCCAAGTCGAGGGTTTTCCATTTTCTAGCAAAGTGCCTGCCGCCAGCCTGCCTGCACTTGGCTGGCGTATTTTTCCCCAATAGTTTTCTGGGTCACGGCACGAGGCACGAGTAAACAGTTGTTACATCACATGTGGGGCCTAATCAGGAATTAAACTCAAGTGGTTCCACTCGCCGAGAGATTTAAGCCATTTTCCTATCTCTAACTGAACAGTTTGAACTGGCAAAGAGGTAAATAATCGTTCAGTTCATGGAAACTATGTTTTCAAGCGAAAACCCATAAACCAAATATTCGTGGAACCTTTCAAACATTTTTACCTGGAATTCTAAAGAACAATTGTGATCGATTTGGGGGTTTATTTAAGCCCCGAATTCCTTATAATTTTCTTTGATTATTTCTGGACTTCTATCTTATCGTTTGAGGGCCAAAACCTCAATAAAACTGAACGCACCTTCAAATAAATA
>JAEIIF010057893.1:0-15003 GCA_018874455.1 Drosophila trapezifrons | reverse complement strand
GCTGGCCCCTATCTGGAACAGAACACGAAAGCTGTTTTGGAAAACAGACGTTCTGCCTAATCCGAATACTTCCCTCCATTTTTTGATGAAGGGAGTTTTTTACAAATATCCGATGTGGAAACACATCGGATATTTGTATTCATAGCTTCATGAACGAAGTTTCATCAAACCATTCTACTTCAATCCCAGTTTTACACGAGCCTGATAGTATCTTGTTTGATTTCAATCAGGGTACCCGTATTGTCCTGCCTGCACGTACAGAAGAAAAATGGCGGATTGCGCCGGGGTCAACATGGCACCGAAAAGCATCTGACCATTATCTTTGAAGGCGATAAAGTCTGACACCACTCCATGAATAGTGCTGCGGTGAAGGCTAAAAGCGACCTGTTCTAAGCAGCCCATTTTTTCTTTAGTGACCCTGTATGCAGCTCTAAGCATGCAGGTGGATACGCTTCGTGCTGCATCAATTAACTCTTGACGAAGCCACACCAAAGTGAACCGCTGCCGCATAACAGGTTATGGCAGAGGCAACGGCCGCAATCGTACGGCAATGAAGGCCAGCAGACAGGGTTCGGGTCATACGGGCCAGCCTCCATGCCAGCACAAAGCATGAATCAGATTTCGACCAATATGGGAATCTTAAAATGAGCCCGTTAGATCGGATTATGCTCTAATTTCTTCCCGTTCGATTTATACAGATGCAGCCTGATGACGATTACCATCATGATTGGTGATGAACATCAGAGTCACTGAGGCAGGCGCATCCTGTCGATGCCAAGTCTTTCCCGGAACAACCAGAACATCTCCCTTTTTTGCAGTAGAACTGATCTCGCCCTGTTCTGTTCGAAGTGTTAGCGTTGTCTCTCCTTCGACCACGAGAAGAAATTCATCATTTGGATGTTCCTCCCATGGCGTAGAGCCTTTGAAGCGCAGAAGTCCGACGTCATGTGCTCCAAACGGGAAAAGCATTTTGAGCCCGTTTGTGGGCACTGTTTCCGTTTCCCTGCCAATATCAATAGTCGATAGGTCAGCGGCTTCTTTGGAAAGATTAAAGATTGTCATGAGCGTCTCAATTGTCTGAAGGATTGTTTGGAAGGATCAGTATCATCATACAGGCCTGCAAGTTTTCTGGCTGCCGTTACCACAAGCAGCAGCGTGAACGCGCCAGCGATCCAGGTTGTCAGAAACGTCCTATTGTATCCGATGACGGATGCCAGAGGCGCGATCGACATACCTGCGAGGACATTCGCTAGGCTTTCTCCACATTGAAGAAAGCTGTAATCCATCCCCGGCCTTTCTTCTGAAGACCAGTTCATCAGCATCGCCCAGACGGAAACGTAAAACCCTCCATCAAGGAAGTTTTCTATGCCAAGGCCCGCGTAGAGTAGCATTGGCGTTGCAATCCCCCTTGTCTGTAGACACACCAACGTTCCAAGGAGCAGGGTGGACGGCCAGATGAGCAATGTAACTGCACGGTAGCAGCCCAAAAACCTGACTGCCGGGAAACCGATAAATGCGCCACCGAGTGCACCACAGATGATGTTGGACATCTGAAGTGTTCCGGCAAAACCCAGACTGAAAGATTGGTCCATCACCCAAGGCTGAAGCAACATCGCGAGCGCTGAACTCGCAAATTTGAAGCTAATCGCCATCAGGAGCGCCCAACGAAACCCCGGTTGCCGGAAAAGATCTATAAGGCGGGAAGGCTTCTGAAATTCCCTGTCAGGCTCAATGCTTCCTCTTAAGGGCAAAAGTGCCAGCCACAGGATAAAGAGTTCACACGCCATACCCCACATTGCACCGGACCAGCCAAGCCGCTCGTAGATGAAGAGTGATCCTGCACCACCAACCACCATGCCCAGAAGAAATGAAATAACCTGCAAGGCATTGGCCAGTCCTGCATTCCGTCCCTTCATATGCGAGACGGCGCACGCATTCGTAAAAATGTCCTGCGTGGCAAAAATTGTGTTCAGAAGCAGAATACCTGACAGAGCTAATAGGAAATGATGGTTAGGTGAGGTAAATCCCAAAAGCAGGCAGATACCAACGGCTGACATATGCGTCCATAAGGCGAGGGCTCCATAGCCCCATCGTTTGCCGGCATTGTCAGCGATGCCTGACCAGAAGCATTTCAGCGCCCATGGTAGAAATATCAGTCCTGTCAGGCCGATTTCCTGCAATGACGTTCCGCTATGACGCAAAATGGTCGAAAATGCATTGAAGGCTAGTCCCGCAGGGATACCCTGCGAGCCATACATGAGCCCGATTGCCAGAAGCCGTTTAAGGAGTGTTGTTCTGGTCTCAACGTGATCATTCCGATAGGAATGGGATGCAGCCTTCATGTCAGAAATTGACTCCGACACGAAAGCCCAACTGACGTGGATTGGCCGCCACAACATCTCCGCCCGACAGACCGCGTGTAAAATAACTCGAATTGGTCAGGTTGTGTCCGTAAAGTGCGACAGTCCAGTGTTTCCAGCGCTTCTCAATCTGCGCATCCACAAGGACGTAGGGTGCATTCCGAATACTACTGCTGGGATAGAGAGTTGTTCGTCCGCGCCGGACAACGCTGGCGTTAACAGCCCATCCCGGAACAGGATGCCATTCAGCCGAAAAACCGAAATTGCTTCGCGGAGTGCCAGCCATCTGCTTGCCGCTGTAATCTGCCCCCCCAAAAACGAAGCGATCATATGCGGCGTATGTCAGCCCTAGGAACGCGTTAAGCTGAAGTGTATCGAGCGGCTTCCAATGTGCGGTGGCTTCCATGCCCCGAGAGTGGGCGGTGCCGGCCGTCCCAATAAGAGATTCTCCCGCGCCATTCGTTGCAGAGACTTGAAGATTTGAAAGGAAATTGGCAAATCCGGTTGCTTCTACGGACCATTGACCTGTGATATCTCCAAGACGATAGCCTACTTCCAGATTATTGCCATAACTGGAAGCGTAAGGCACCGAAACCGTACTGCTATAGGAACCGTATGGGCTGTAATTGGGTGGCAGAAAGGAGCGGGAGTAACTCAGCCAGCCGAACTGGCTTAATTTACCAGAAGGCTGCGGATTGTACTCGAGTTTCAGCCCAGGAAGGGGAGCAGTTTTAGAGAGTGTTTGGCGTGGAAGGCTTTCCTCCATGCTATAAGCATAAGGCGTGTCTCCGCTCATGGTGCTTGTCCAGTTGCTGAGCGAGCTATCAACATGTTCGATACGCAGCGATGGCACGAGGCGCCAGTTCTTTGAGAAATGCCACCCTAGCTCCCCCATAAAGGCAACATTGGCTGTTCCTAATGTCGCAGTTGTACGGCTGGCATAGTAGGGTGACATATCAAAATCGTAGGGAGCCCAACGTTTGACCTGCTGCCCGTAAATCCCTCCTTTCCAGTCCAGTGTTCCTGAACTCCCGGACAGCATGACAGAACCGCCGATCTGGCGTGTCGGGAGCGTGAAGCCAGAATTGGCAGAAAAGACGGAGTAGGGGTTGCTATAACGCCAGTCGGTAGAAGCTCCTCCGAACGTAACGTCCAGAATCATATGCTGACTGAAACGCCGGTGATATTGAGCTGAACCAATGAGGTATTCTGTATCATTTACGCCTTCCGACGTATTGTAAGAGACATGGTTCCGGGCATGTTGTGGCGTTTCGAAGAAGTCATTGCCGCCGTGGTTCAGCATATGATGCAGGCTGAAGCGCCATTCTCCTCCGGCACTATCCTTGTGTAGCAGTTTGATACGGCCGAACCATCCATGCCAGCCCCCCGTATCGCTGCGGTTCAGGGCACGATTGTGGATGTAGCCGTCAGCGGTTTCTCCACCGACGGACAGACGGAGACTGGTGGAGGCATTAATCGGCAGATCGCCCGAAAATGTTGCTCTTTTTCGGTTTCCCGTTCCGTATTCGAAGTCCATCGACCCACTCAGACGGTTTCCAGGGTCTCTCGACTGCGCAGAAACCATGCCTCCAAATGCGTTGATCCCTTGCGTTAACTGCGGACCGCGCATGACATCCACATTACTGAAATCAAACATCTGCCCCATGGCAAAGCTGGGAACAGGTATGCCGTCGATCAGGACGGGCGTGTAAAGAACCGGTCCTTCATCTTCCGTGCCACCAAGCCCTCGTACCATCAGAACAGGATTGTTGGGTGTTGTATTGGTGAATGACAGGTTTGGGACACGTTCGGCGATGTCGCCCAAAGTCTGCATTCTGTATGCCTGCATGTCCTGTGCAGACACATGCGTTGTGCTCGTTGGGCTCACGAAAGCAGCGCGTTTGCCCCTGACCGTAACGGCTTCTTTCGAAGAGATGCAGGACGTTCCCGCGCTATCTCCCGGTTTATGAATGCATTTTACAGATGGCGTTGCAGCAGCCCATCCGCAGACGGGTAAAGCCGTCAGAGCCGTACAGACAAACGCCATTGAGCTGACGCTCCGCAGACGGGCGCCAGTCCTGAGCCATGGAAGAGAGAGGTTTTCTTTCATAAGTCGTGATGATAATAATTCTTATTATCTCCGCTACCCGGATCAGTCTCTTTACCCCGATCGGACAGGAAAATCCGTGCTGTGATGGCAAAAGTCAGTTCAACTCAGGTTCATCAATCCCACCCGGACCGCATTGCTGGTACATCCTTGCTGTATCCGCATTCACGTGGCTTTCCCGGAGGTTTGCTCACAAGCGGATTTGTGGCCGCTCAAGCGAGTGAGTTGAGCGGATATTTTGATGAGCCAGGCCTGACCACCCGTTGCACAGTTATCCTGTCTGGATCATGCAGCATGAAAGCTGGCGGTCAGATTCACCATTTTGAGACATGTGATCTTATTCTGGCGCGTACATCTCGTGAAACTTTTACATTTGAAAACAGTGCGGAATTTTCCGCCCTAGAAATCCACGTGCCGCCACTACTCCTCGGCGAAATGAACATTGACTCTCTTCCCGGTATTCAGGTTCGATCGCTGAAGCCTCAGGATCAAGCCATAAAAACGGCAAGAAGGCTTCTTGGTTATTTGCGAATGGCCAATCCCTCTAGTTTGCAGGTTGCAAGACCAAATGAGCTGATAGGCTATGGGCTGGCGATGACCACGTTGGGCTATGCCTTTGCATCGTGTGAAGCAAAGCGCCTGCAGTTAAATGGGAAAAAAGCAGTATGTCTCGAAACTGCCCGGCAGACCTTGCTTAAACATTTCGACCGCGCCCCAACAATTTTACAACTGGCGGCTCTGTGTAATCTCAGTCCCACACGATTTAAGGAACTGTTTCGTCAGCAGTTCGGTTGCGCACCCTACACACTGTATCAAGCCCATCGTATGGAACGCGCCCGTTCTTTATTGCGAGAGAAAAACGTGACGGAAACGGCTATGGAGCTTGGGTATAGTAACGTGAGCCATTTCAGTGCTGCTTTTCAGCGGCAATTTGGATATACTCCAAGCAAGTGGCAGCGTCTCATACTGTGAAAATATCCACGTTTGATGATCCTGAATTTCGTATATTCTGTTGGTCTGTATAGTCTGTTTTCGGGAAGCTAAGAAACGTTCTTTTATGTTTCTGATGAAGGCGTAAGTAGCCTGCCTGGTTGTTATGCGTTAAGCGAGCCGTTCGAGTTTCCCGAAAGCAGATGCCCGGCAATAGTTCTTGTTATCTGCGTCCGCAAAAGCGATCATTCTGAAACCTGCGACATTGTAGTGAGAGATGTTAGTACACATCAGGCTGATTGGTAGGAAAATGGAAAACGTGTTATAAAATATATTGATAGCACAAGAGGGTTTCATTTTACCGTATGCGAACATCAATAGTCGCATGGGCGTTTTGTGCATCCGCAAGCGTGATGTGGGCAAAGCCAGGAGCATCGGGCGTCCATGATGGTTGCGCACCGGGCGGCACATCCAGCGGAATACCATTGATGTACCAATGATAAGGCGGGTGGCCGCCTGAGCCTTCCAGTCCGATGGGAAGCATCGTGCCCTGGGAAGAGCGGCTTTCAATTTCGGAATGATTGCGCGGAAAGATGATCTGCGGTGCCTGCCGTTGTTGCAGAGTGCGCAGAGCAGGTGACAGGATTGCAACCGCACGATGAGGTTGGGCACTGGCTGGCGGGGCTGATGCATGTGGGGGCGAAGAAAGCAGAGAGAGAAGAACTGCCAGCACTGGCCCTGCCGTATCCCGTCCTGTTAGCTCAGGAGAGGCAGTACCGTCCGGGCGTCCAGCCCAGACACCAACTGTTGCCTGAGGCGTGGAGGCCATCGCCCATCCGTCACGATTGCCATAGGATGTGCCTGTCTTGAAGGCAACACCCTCCCATGATGCTACGCCAGATGGTGGAGCTGTGCCCCGCAGGATTGTACGAACGTCGGCATTTGCTCTGCTGGACAGCAGGACTGTTTCGGGTGCAGGGGGCGCTGATTTTAGACCTGTCGGTTCACGATGCAGGGGGGCGACGCGACCATCATGATCGAGTGCCGCGTACAGCATTGTCAGGTCATGGAGTGAGATGCCTGCTCCCCCAAGAACGATCGCGAGGCTCGGTGCACTTTGTGTGCCATCCGGTTTTTTTGGCAGTCGCAACCGCACACCGCAGGTGGAGAGGCGGTTCATGAACCGGGAGGGGCCAACACGCTCTAGTGCCTGAATGGCAGGCACATTGAGTGAAAGTTGAAGGGCTTCACTCACAGTCGTTTCACCGCGGAAAGTATGGTCAAAATCTTTGGGGGCATAGCCGCCAATGGCAAGTCGGCTATCGCGCACACGTGTGTGGGGTGTCATCCAGCCTGTTTCGAATGCCATGCCATAGACAAACGGCTTGAGTGTGGAGCCGGGGGAACGGGGCGCCAAAACAGCATCTATCGCATTGCCCGGAGCCTTATGCTCGGCCCCTCCGACCCATGCAACGATCTGCCGTTCATGATCAACAATCAGTGCTGCAAGTGTTCCACGCAGCGGGGCTGGATGGCTGGCAAGCGCCTGTCGTACGTTGCGCTGAAGCCTTGCATCAAGCGTTGTCACCACCACGCCGTTGCGCCCTGCGCTGAGAAAATGACCGGTGAGTTCAGGAGCATCATGCGGTACGCCGCGTATGTCTGGTGTTGGCCATGCAACAGGCCGTAATGAAGTGGCGCGTTGCAGTGTGTGGCGCGCAGCATTTAGCAAGGCGTCAGGATGGCGGTCTGGGCGGAGTGCGGCGGGCCGCCGTGGTAAAGCCACAAGAAACGCGGCCTCGGTGGGTGTCAGATGGCTGGGCTCATGCCCAAAATAGAGCAGGGATGCCGCACGAATGCCTTCGACATTTGTGCCTTCAGGAGCCAGTGTGAGGTAAAGGTTCAAGACACCCCGACGCCCGAAACGCCATTCAAGCTGGAGGGCACGCAGGATATCGCGCAGCTTGCCACCCCATGTATGGCGGTGCGGGGTAAGGAGGCGGCTTGTCTGCATGGCCAGCGTGGAACCACCCGAGACAATATGACCACGCAGGGCCAGTTGCCAGATGGCGCGCGCAAGGGCCTGCGGATCAACCCCCGGATGGCTTTCAAAACGGTGGTCTTCCGTCATCATCAGGAGTGTGATGTAGGTCGGGTCAACATCCTGGCTTTCAACCGGTAAACGCCAGAAGCCATCGCGGCTTGTATGGCCGTCAAGCAGCGTATGGTCGCGGGCTTGAACAAGAAGGGCGGCTTGCTCGGCCCGATGCAGGTCAGGCGGATTAAAATGGTCGGCCACCAGCAGACCAGCCGGAATGAGGCTGGTGAGCAGCAGGCCGAGTGTACAGTTTCTGACGCGGCAGAAGGAAGCCTTCAATGTGCGGTGATCTCGACAGTCCCTGATGCCGTGCGCGCCATCAGGCTTGGAAGACGTCGTGCGCTGACCATCGCTTCTGGCAGAGTGAAGCGGCCCGGCGTAATGGCGCGGACGATGTAGGCGACATGGAAACTCCGTGTCGCAAGATCTGGAGACTGCGTTGTGAAGTGCACCGCGGCACTGAAGCGATCATCCAGCGCGGCAGCATGTTCGGTGTTGCTGAGTGTGCCCAGAAAAGCGTAAGGGGGCTGCGCGCGGTCGTTTTCTGTGTTGTCCCAGTCATGCTCGTCAGATGCGGCATCCTCAGGAGAGACGATGCTCTCGATTTCCCATCCGGCAGGAAGCAGGCTGGTGATGCCCACCAGATACTGACCGGGGTGGAGAGCCGTGCCTTTAAGACTGACGATAAACCGGTCATTCTGTTGCATGTGTGTCAGGTCAAATGGCTCGCCAGTCAGGGTAAAGCCCTGCATGGCCAGTGTCAGTCCGTTGGTGAGAGGTTTGATATTCCCGGCTGGCTCGCCTTGCACAGTCAGGGTGCTGAACAGCATCTTTCTGCCGGTGTTTTCAACCTGAAGACCCTTTTCGAGTGCAGCGGAATCAAACGGATAGGTAAGCGGCAGGCGAAGCGGTGTGGCATTGGACTGCCCCTGCACACGCACACTTCGCCCGTCAGTATCCTTGTTCAGAGCGCTGGCAGCTTCGAGCAACGCTGTTCTGGTTGCGGTTGTCAGCATATCAGGCGACAGAGTCAGCTTGCCAAACCGCTCAATGAGCAGGTGGGTGCGCCGATCGTCATGCGCTTCGGCTGTCAGGGCAGCCAGCCCGGCTAGATCGCGCACGTAGGTCCAGTATTTGTAATCCCATAAATCTGGCTTTCCGGTGCGGGTCGGCCCGAGTGCCGAGATGGCTGCGTCCAGCAATGCTTCTGGTGATGTTGCGCTGTTGTCCTCCGGTGCATCGTCCATCGCGAGTGCGACAGCGAGATGCCCAAGGGCCAGAGGATAGGCCTGTGTATTGGAATCTGCTGTGTCAGCCCAGACATAGTTGACGCGAGTACCATCCTGCCGCGCGACAAGCGAGGCCGCGAGAGTGTGAATTGCATCAGGGTGGAGGCGACCGGCACGGGCCAGTACGTACGCCGCGTAGGCGCGTGTATTCAGCAGTTCTGCCTGTCTTTCACTGTCATGATCTTCATCATAGACGCTCTGAGACTGGAGTTGCTCGCTTTCAATATGGTCGAGTAGCAGGCCGATCCGATCCTCCGGCACGGTGTAGCCAGCGGCTTTTGCCCGGATCAGGAAATCGGCAAGATAGTCCAGATCGTCGGGAAGGCTGAGGCCATCGGAACGGTCCCACTGGCCAATCTCACCTGAAGGGTTCTGGCGATCAAAAAGCGTATTGATGGCTGACTGGATGGACTTGCCCGAAGTGTCTCTGTGGTCGTGAGTCTCGGAGGGGGGCGGGCTGGCTTGTTGCAGCAACGCACGGGCCTGAGCCGCCAGTGTATCAGAATCCCCCCAGACGCTGGATTGCAGGGATTCTTGTAACCCGACTGTATCAAGGCCGTCCGATGCGGAAATGTTGAGGGTTATCCGCGCATCTGCCGGGTTGAATCCCGTAAGTTCCGTGCGGTTCCATGTCTTATGGCTACCGGGTGGGAGAGGTGCAGTCCGGCTGACGGTAAGCGGAACATGCGCCAGCCTTATGCCGATGGGCCAGCTTCGCGTTAGTAGCACTTTTGATGAGCCGGATCTGCGCAATGTGAGATGGATATGCGCAATGGCAGTGCGGCCCGGCAAGGTTGGAGTAGCGGTCAGCGCAACACGCAGGTCAGCGCGCCCACCGGGTTTGACAGGAGCGTTGAGTGTGCCGGAGCCGAGAACATGGAGTGGCCCATCCGTGGTGATTTGGACCTCGTAAGGTGCTGATGGCGCATCAACGTTGATAATGGAGACTTGTGCCTGTGCCGTATCCCCCGGGGCGAGGAACCGTGGTAACCCCAGATCGGGGAAAACCGGGTCTCGTGCTGTGATGTCTGCCTGCGCGTTGCCAACAGCGTCTTTGCTCCAGGCTGAGGCCATCAGGTGAAGCTGGCCGTCAAAATCCGGCACATCGAACGAGAGAGTGCCGTGCCCGGTGCTGTCGAGTGCGACAGGGCCATCGAACAGCGCGACACTTTCCGTTGTCCGCACGGGCGGGCCGTCCGCGCTGCTGCTGTTTGACGCTGCATCACCCCCAGACCGGATACGGCCATTTTTTGCATCACTCAGTAAAAGAGACCCGTAGTTGTCTAGCATGTCCAGCCCAAGACGGGGGCGACCGTACAGGGCATCAAACAGGTTGATCGGCGTGAAATGCGTGAGGTTGAGAATACCCTGATCGACCGCAGATACCGCAACCTGCACATGCCCCACCGGAAGACCCTGACTGGCCTGAACAGTCACGGGAATGGTAATGCGATGGCGTGGCGTGACGGTGCTAGGCGTATCAAGTGCTACGCTCAACCGATGTGCGTCCTGATTGACACCAATCCATGTAACACCAACTGCCCGCACAGGGTCATGTGGGCGCAGGCCGGAGGGGCTGTTGAGAGGGCGATAGAGTGTGACCAGCGCATAGGCGCCGGAATGCCAGTCCGGTGCGGCGGTTACGGGCACGTCCAGCCCTTCTTTCGGAACGTCCACAAAACGTGTGTTCAGCACACGGTCTGTTGCAAGCGTTATCTGGGCCTGCCCGGCAAAACCGCCACCAATGTGGATGACCGTGCTGCCGCCTGGCGCGATATGGGTATCGCGTACGCTAAGTGGCAGATGGTCCGGTGTGCTGGCATTACCGCTTCCACCCCAGCCAACCTGAAAGTGGAGTGAACTGCCTGTTACACCGTCACTTTCGCTTGGAACGGCAATCAGGCGATATTCGCCCCAGTCCAGCATTGGGGTGATACGCGCTGTACCTTTGGCATTTGTTGCAAGATCGCCCGAGCGCATGGGTACGTCCACAGTGTGGCTGCTGAAAGTCCAGCCATTGTCAGGCGTGTAGGCCCAGTTATAGATCCGGTTAACACGTGACAGGGTCCAGTGAATTTTGCCGATGGCAACCGGACTGTTGTCAGGCGCAAAACTTGCAAGATCAATGGGGATAACAGCACTGCCCATGCTGGTGGAGGCATCTGCCGCGACATGGAGGCCGATCAGGGGTGCGGTGCGGCGGACGGGAATTGTAAAGTGCTCACCCACGCGCCGCCCCATGGGGTCAAGAAAACCGGCACGTATATCAAGGGCGAGCGGCCGGGTAAGGCCCTGTGGAATATCTGGCGTGAAGGTTAGCTGCGTATGGCCTTCATGATCGGTTGGAGGCGCGGTGATGTCACCGCTGGCTGATGGTGTTTCCTCGTTCTCAAACCCGAAAGCCCAGCCTGTGTGGTCAGGGATCGGATCGGTTATGGGAACAAGTTTGTAGGAACTGTCACTTTTAAGGCCTTCACCGGGCGCGCCATACAGAAAACGTGCCGAGGCATCAATCACAACGTCCTGTCCGGCAATTACGGAGGCTGGTGGCGTGAAACTGGCTTCAATACTGGGAGGTACAAAATCCTGAACGCTAAAATGGGCTGAACCGATGGCGGGCAGGGAAGGGTCAAGCAGAATATCGGCCCGCCATAGGCCCGTAGGCGCGCTGGCGCTCAGGGGCAGGGTGGTGGTGTAGCCGCCCTCTGCTGCACCTGTAAGCGGAATACGCCGTTCTTCCATCATATCGGGACGGTGTAGAACAAGAACCGGGTGCGCGTCTGGAATAGCCTGTCCTGCCCGGTCGCGCAGAAGAGTGAGCAGATGCACGCTCTCACCGGGGCGATAGATGCCGCGGTCAGGCTGCACGAGTGCGCGACTGCTCCCCTGAAAGGGGCTGATGGCACCTTCAAGATGTTGTTCTGAAAAATCGAACCATTGCCGATCAAGATGCAGAAAGCCGAAGTCCTCCCCCTTGCTGGCCAGCAGAACCGAGGAGCGGTCTGCCATGGTGCCACGGAGCAGGGAGGCATCAAAATGCCCAAGGCCACTCGCGTCCGTTGTGATTGTTGCCAGAGTGCCGCCATCACGGGCGCGCAGTGTCAGCGTGACATCAGGAGTAGGCTGTCCGCTCATCAGGGAACGGGCACTGACTGTCAGCCCGTCTTCACCCCGCAGCATGGTTAAGCCAAGATCGCTCAGATTAACCCAGTGGGCAGAAATAGACTTGCTTTGCAGAAGATCGGTGTTGATGTTCCCGCCTTTAAGCGCAGTTTCCACGGGGCTTTTTTCCGGCGGCGTTGCGGCGTCTTCAACTGTCACCAGATAAAGCCCGTTCTGTCCTGCGCCAATTGTCTCTGCCAGCGGGAAGCCAGTTGTCACAGATCGGTCTGGAGCATGATCGATAGCCATGGTGCCATGCCAGATTTCACGCATGGTCGTGTCCAGCAGGTTCTGGAACGTATAAGGGTCAAAACTGGTCTGGTTCAGATCAGGAAGTGTGCTGTCGATATGACCTGTGCCGGGAAATTGCTGATATGCAGCGACCCGAAAGACGTGAAGACGAACCGTGGAGACGTTAACAGTTTCGATAGCGAGGGCAGGCGTATGCCCGGTCGTGCGTCCGGGCAGGATAAAGCCGTCTCCTGTCAGCCCAACGTGCGCATCACGACGGCCAAAGCGGGCGCTGAGCGTGAGGGGTGCGGCGAGATGCTGGCCATCGGCGGAAGTAAAATCCGGGTCAACCTTCATTGTGTAACCCTGCCCGAAGGCAAGATTGCCGAGGCAGAATGTGTCATTCTCAACACGCGGTGTAAAAGCGCTTTCTGGTGAGAGATGGATCGAATGGGCCAGTGTTGATGTTTCTCGTGCGTTCAGGTTCTGATTGAAATGCAGGCAGATTTCTGGGTGTTCGCCCGTTGCATCGAGAGAGGTGCGCTGGAACGCGAAAGGTGAGGACTCAGCGGAGGCGGCCCGGCTGCATGGCGCAAGGTACAGGGCCGGAAGGGCAACAAGGCTCAGGGAAGAAAGGAGAAGGCGTAGAGACAATATATTGAACCCTGAACAGTTTATGCTGGATTACGCGATGTAATCAGCTCCAGAATTGGCGGGAACCGGATTTTACAAATTACGCGGCTATGCGGATTTGGTCTATAGCAGCATAAAAATGCTGTTCGGCCTTAGATGGCATATGCAACAGCCTTAAACAATCTCAACTACCATGAGGCTCCGCCACATAATCGCAAGGCAGGGGGAGATGTGCTGTGAAAGCACGTCGATCCAACCAGCAGCACAAGACTGCGCAGCGTATTTAAGTTACACTTATTAAAAAAGAACATAATGAAATGAGCTACTATGTCCAAACTGTTAAACTATACTAAATATGATATTCTCGATATGTTTCCGCGTCTCACTAATCTGGGCGCCAGCTCGTTTGGCGAAGATGCAGATACTTTTGGCGACACGCTGTTCGAGGCCATTGAAGGTGCGCCGAGCCTGCATCTCCTGCCGTTCAAGCTGCAGGCAGTCAACGAATTAAGGACGTTACTGGCGTATAGCGATGTAGACCTCGATCGTGTCAGTTGGGCTGTGCTCAGCATAAACCCCACGGCGGATGTTGAAGAACCACCCAACTGGGGTAATTTTCCAAGCCTGCGGGCATTCTGGTCAGCCGTTCTACACGCTTTTGAAAATGACCCCGAAGTGCGGGCGGGAAAAGAAATTGACCCCCGACATGTAAGAACGGGGTATTTGCTAACACGGAATACAGGAATGTCTGTTTTGACGCGTTGGTTTTTTTTATCTGGTATTCGCGCGTAGTTTTTACCATATATTCAATATAGTTCGAACAATGATATTCACTAACCCGAACTTTCCCACAAAACCATGATCCTCCTAAAAAGCGCTATGGCATAGGCCACGGCGCGGATCACCCGTGTGACACAAAAAAAGCCCGCCCTTACCGGCGGGCTTTTTTTGTGTCTGCGTTTTCAGGGCACGCCATGTCGAATACCAACCAACATCCCGCCCTGACATTTGTCATGAGCGAACATCAGCTTGTCAGCATCGTCAGACGCTACCTGCCAAGCCAGAAAACAATCAACCGGGCCGAAGGTCTGGCCATGATCGGCTTCGGGGCTGCGGAAATGGCCGGAGCCACTGGCCTTCTAGCCGCCCCTGAACCGGCGCTCAGCAAAGTGGGCGGCATTACGCTTGCCGCCCACGGTGCTGACATGATGGCCGCTGGACGGCGTGCATGGAACACTGGCACACCTCCACAAACCCGGACCGAACGCACGGTCCGCGCCGCAGCTCTGAGAGCACATGCATCCCCCGTGGTTGCGGATATGGCAGGTATGGCTGTGGACGCCCTGATTCCCAGTAGCCTGCTGTATAGGGCCGGGTCTTTCGCGGCAACACGCGCCATTCGCGTAGCCTCAGCGAATGCAAGCCGACTAACCTTCCGGCAGGCCGATATCACGACGGAGCACTTCCACCGGCCTTCGACCTACTCCCCACAACCACCAAGACCACCCACCGACCGGAACCTTCTCTCACCCCATCGACAGAAGCGGCTCGATCTCGATCACCATGAGGCCCCGCCACATAATCGCAAGGCAGGGGGGCATGTCTTGCTCAAGCACGTCGATCCAACCGACGAATATATCGAACGCCGGTTTGTAAAGGAAAGGCAGCCCATTGTTTCATTCTTCACATCGAAGGAAGACGCCGAACGCGCTATTCACAAAGTGCTCAAGGATAACAGCTCCAAGATTGATCACTGGCGCAAGAACGCCAAAGATGGAAATAAAATCTTTTTTGACGGATACACCTCAGGGAGGGGAACTGTCGTCATCGAGAGTGCCAATCGGCAGCGCAAGACTGCGCGGCGTATCCGCGTTACAATTGTCAAAAAAGAACACAATGGAATGACCTATTATGTCCACACTGTTAGACTTGACTAAATATGATATTCTCGATCTGTTTCCGCGTCTCGCCGATCTGGGCGCCAGCTCGTTTGGCGAAGATGCAGATACTTTTGGCGATACGCTGTTCGAGGTCATTGAAGATGCGCCGCGGGGCACTGGCCTGCCGTTCAAGCTGCAGGCAGTCAACGAATTAAGGACGTTACTCGCCTATAGCGATGTAGATCTCGATCGTGTCAGTTGGGCTGTTCTTGGTATGAACCCCATGGCGGATATTGAAGAACCACCCAACTGG
>JAEIIF010057890.1:0-24945 GCA_018874455.1 Drosophila trapezifrons | reverse complement strand
AATAATAAATAAATCAATTTATCGATATAAAAATCGTTTTTGTAATCGAATCATAAATATGGAATTACAAAAATAAAATTAAATTCAAATGTAACGGAAAGAAAATGTTGTTTATAGCTTTTTAGATTTTAATTTGGAAATTTAAATTAATGCAATACCTAAAAGATGAAAATATTAATGTTTATCAATACTTTTCGATATTTTACATATCGAAAATAATATTGAATTTAAGGAATTCGAATAATAGGAACTCAGAATAAATGTATTCTATAAAATTGATGAATTTCTTGAATTTCCGATTGTGGAAATTCTCTCTGTGCAGTCAACTCCCTATGGGCTCCAGTGCACTGCACAATTGCCAATTATTGGATATCACGCAGAGCATAAATGCAACTCTCTAAGAAGAGCCGGCATCCAATTAACAATGGAAAGTCGGCAGAATTCCAGAAATCGCTGACAAGCTTAAGTCACAGCACAGCAGTTTAATCCTAATTGAATTGCTAAAGCACCAAGTATCATTAAATCTTAGAGAGATACTAACTCTGAACAGGCTTTAGTCACTGAGGAAAATGCAAGCAAAAGATAAGTAATTACAGGAAATCAGAGCTAGATCTGGGGAATAAACTCTGTTAATGTTTGCTAAATAATTAATAATTAATTATATATATTAAATATATTATTTCCTCTCCGATCTCTCCAGTTGCAATATGCGTTCGCTGGCAATATGACCCTACTGTCGAGCATCCTCGACTCTGGTGGCGGTATCTCCGCTCAGCGCTTCACCCGCCTGCTGCGCCAGGCCAGCAGCACATCCTCATCCTCCGCCTCGGCATCGGCATCGGCATCCGCATCCATGCTGGAGCCCACATCCTCGCAGCTGCCGTTTAGCGAAGTCGTCGGCGGACGTATTCCCCTCCTGGACGACAATGTGACCAGCAACGAGCCCTTGCCAGTTGGGCTAAAAGATGGACTGGATCAGAACCTAACCCTCGACCGGGTCACCAGTGTGGCCAAGATGGCACTGGAGGCGACCGTGAAGAAGGTTCTACGCGATCCGGATCCGGATCTGGTTTCGGTCGGTGTCAATGCCAGCGCTCCTTGGAATGCCACGCTCGCAGCGGCGGCAGCCACCAATTATGAGAACTGTTCGGCGCTTTTTGCCAATTACACCCTGCCACAGACAGGTGAGTGATGAGGGGATAATGTATAGCAATTAATTTATTAATTAACTCGTGAAATGATGAAGAATTTCATGCTATAAATAACTTGGCTTGCATGGGAGGTGTTAGTGCCAAAGAGCTGAGGCTGAGACATCTTCCTGTCTTTAAATAATTTTAAATTAAATATTTATCATGAAAAAGGCAGGAGAATATCATGAAATATTTATTTTATTAAAATTTACTCTCTAATTATTAATTATATTTATTATATATCTTATTATCATTATATTTATTATTTTTATATTCATCTTGAACTCATCGACAGGTCTTTACTGCAACTGGACCTGGGACACATTGCTTTGCTGGCCACCAACTACGGCCGGAGTCCTCGCCCGGATGAACTGTCCGGCCGGCTATCACGGCGTCGATACGCGCAGTAAGTCATTATTTTATATTTCCAAGGAACTTGACTGGAACTAGGTCCTTAACGCATAGTTCCCAGGAAGCCCTTAACTCGTAGTTCCCAGGAACTTAACAGGCATTAGGTTCTTAACTCATATTTCCAAGGAACTTTACCCTAATTGGGCCATGTAGGACCCGTTGGAAATTAACTTAAAAATTAGCCATAAGCTGCATTTAACCACTCTTTGATCCTTGAGCCATTAAAGGATTAAAATGTCCTGGTCACATATAACTGGCGGCCACAATTATACGGATCATTAGCTGGGAATCTGTTCAACTGCCGACAAAACAATTATTCGATTTCGTATTCATCGAGAGAATGTCCATTCACATAATTGCATGCATGGATGGCCCGCGTCCATTCAACCAAGCTCCCAATCTTGGCCCCCTCTTGGCTCCTGCCTGGCTCCTGCCTAGCTCCTTAACCCCATTAAGGGAGGTCACTCCGAAACTGGGCCGTAAGTGGGCGTGGGCCAGGTGTGCCAGCTCCAGCGGTTGCTTAATTACGATCCCAACTGAGCTCGATGATGATGATATGCTGGCCCCCAAATCGAACGCTTTCCACGGGGGAATAAGTATTTAATGAGCAAAAGTCAAACACTCAAAGAAAAGCCTACCAAAAATATTTAAAGCATTTTGTAAGTCCTGAAAATATTAAAGTTCTTCAGTGTTCTTTATTTAAAGTCTTAATTTAAGAAAAAGCCTTTATATAAATATAAATAAAATATATTTAGGAAAATTATTGCTCAGTGCCGCCTTGCCGTGGCCTCATTTAACCCGCGGTGACTGTAGATTTGTAGACCCCAGGACGACAAGGTCCTCCTCCTCCTCCTCCGTTCGGTGTAATTTTCATAATTGCAGCTGTCACTCATTGCATCAAATTGTCGGATTTCAGCCATTAATCCAACCCTTCCATTATTATTATAATTATTACTATTACAGAGTTCGCGAATCGAAAATGCGAACTGGACGGCAGGTGGGGCACCAGGCCGAATGCCACGGAAACGAACGCCACCGGCTGGACGGACTATGGGCCCTGCTATAAGCCGGAGGTCGTCCGGCTGATGCAGCAGATGGGCAGCAAGGCGGACTGGGATCTCTACATAGACATTGCCAAGCGGACGAGGACCCTGGAGATAGTGGGCCTCTGCCTGTCGCTGTTCGCTTTGATTCTGTCCCTGGTGATCTTTTGCACCTTCCGATCGCTGCGGAACAATCGCACCAAGATCCACAAGAATCTATTCATTGCCATGGTGCTGCAGGTGATCATCCGGCTGACGCTGTATCTGGATCAGTTCCGAAGGGGCAGCCGGGAGACGGCCACCAACACGAGTCTCTCGGTGATTGAAAATACGGTGGGTTCATTTTGGTATTTAAATTGGAAGATTTTGGTTAAGGCAGAGATGCCCACACCGAGTACTTGGGTGCTTTCGAGGCAGAAATGGGGCACTAAGGTTGCTGATGCTGACTGAAGCTTATAATCAGCATTTTTGGGTTAAAGCAGAGATGCCCACACCAAGTACTTGGGTACTTTCGAGACACAAATGGAGAACGAATCTGTCCGAAGCTGTCTTAAGCTGACCGAAGCTGTCCGAAGCTGTCCGAAGCTTGCCGTAGCTTAAAATAAGCATTTTTGGGTTAAAGCAGGGATGCCCACACCGAGTACTTGGGTGCTTTCGAGGCAGAAATGGGGAATTAAGGTTGCTGAAGCTAACAGGAGCTTATAATAAGCATTTTTGGGTTAAAACAGAGATGCCCACACCGAGTACTTGGGTGCTTTCGAGACACAAATGGAGAACGAACCTGTCCGAAGCTGTCTTAAGCTGACCGAAGCTGTCCGAAGCTGTCCGAAACTGTCCGAAGCTGACCGAAGCTTGCAGTAGCTTAAAATAATCATAAAGCAGGGATGCCCACACCGAGTACCCAGGTTCTTTCGAGGCACAAAGCTTACTGAAGCTATCTACTCTTGAAAACCTATTAAAATATATTTTTTATTACCCCAACCCTAGCCCTATCTCTGTGAGGCTTCATATGTGCTCCTGGAATACGCTCGAACCGCCATGTTCATGTGGATGTTCATCGAGGGACTGTACCTGCACAACATGGTGACAGTGGCCTTTTTCCAGGGCAGCTTCCCCCTGAAGTTCTTCTCGCGCCTCGGCTGGTGTGTGCCCATCCTGATGACCACCGTGTGGGCCCGCTGCACGGTGATGTACATGGACACATCCCTGGGCGAGTGCCTGTGGAACTATAATCTCACGCCGTACTATTGGATCCTCGAGGGACCCCGACTGGCGGTCATACTGGTGGGTACTCCCAACTGATTGCCTAGGGACTCACTGATCTCATCTCACTCTCTAATCCTGCAGCTGAACTTTTGTTTCCTGGTGAACATCATCCGAGTGCTGGTGATGAAGCTGCGACAGTCGCAGGCCAGCGATATTGAGCAGGCCAGGAAGGCGGTGAGGGCGGCGATAGTCCTGCTGCCGCTCCTGGGCATCACCAACATCCTGCACCAGATGGCGCCCCTCAAGTCGTCCACGAACTTTGCGGTGTGGTCCTACATCACCTACTTTCTCACCTCGTTCCAGGGATTCTTTATAGCTCTCATCTATTGTTTCCTGAACGGCGAGGTAAGCTCTTAGGGATGCCAGAAAATTAAGAATAAAATATTAAGAAAATATTTCCCAAGGTCCGTGCTGTGCTTCTCAAGAGTCTGGCCACCCAGCTGTCCGTACGCGGTCATCCGGAATGGGCACCGAAGCGCGCCTCTATGTACTCGGGTGCCTACAACACCGCCCCCGATACGGATGCTGTGCAGCAGCCCGGCGAGACTCCGGCCACTGGGAAGAGGTAAGTCCACCTTGGATTCAACCTATTCATCCATACCCTTGATTCTCCTTTTTTTGACACAGAATTTCACCCCCGAATAAGCGGCTTAATGGACGAAAGGCCAGCAGTGCCAGCATTGTGATTATCCACGAGCCACAGCAGCGCCAGCGACTGATCCCTAGGCTCCAAAGCAAGGCTCGGGAAAAGGACAAGAGCCTGGATATGGAGCGAGACCGAGAGAGGAAGCTCAAGTCACAGACGGAGACGGGAACGGATACGATCGTTGCCACAACGATGGCTAATCGCATACGCAGCAAGGATGAGAATGGCTCCAGCGGCAGCGGCTCCAAGTGGATGATGGGCATCTGCTTCCGGGGTCAAAAGGTACTGAGAGTACCGTCAGCGTCATCCGTGCCACCCGAGTCAGTTGTATTTGAGTTGTCAGAGCAGTAGCTAACCGAAACTAGCCGTAGACGTAGACCTAGTCGTAGTCCTTAGTCCGTAGAAGTAGCCACCGCCATCAAAAAGCCACCAAGCCTCCTCCTCAAAAGCCACCAAGCCAAGCCTCCTCCTACACCATTAGCAGTAGCCAGCACCCATCGGCAAGCTACCAGATTATCCTTTCTCCAACGAAAAATATTGTAAACTTATCTTACGGAGTTGGAAACTCTCCTGCTTCTATATTCCCTTTAAATTCGAACGAAAAGCGATCTGAAATCAAGTAAACTTATTCATAATTCATCGTAATGTCACATTAATTATTTAGAAAAAATAGAAACCCTACTCGAGAATCACTGGAAAACAGTTTCAGTTTCAAGAACCCCACATTTCAAGCTGGAATAAAATCCCCCCTAGCAGTTATAAATCCTTAAAAATAAGTTGCATATGTATAATCCATTTCTTTCTATAATATTATCTTTAAAACCTTTGAAATTATTATTTATAGCTTAGCATTCTTGATTTTGGATTGCCTTCGCCTCTCTCCAGTGTAAATTAAGCTCCTCTTCGTTCATTTAGGACAGATCCAAAATCAGAGAATCCCTCCTAGAGACCTCCCTGAATTCCAAGTCTTATTCAAAATACTTAACTATTTTTATCTGATGAAAAGCAAATTTCCAAAAATAGCGCCACATTCTCTGTTCTGGACACGCAAATACACTAAAAAAAAAAGAAAACACTCGCACACGGTTATTACCTGATGAATTTTCCAGCAAAACTTGCGCGGCATGTTCTTCTACTTCTATGATAACTTATAGTACATTCGAGTAAAATTAACACAAACTTACCGTTACTGTTGCAGTGTGACCAAATCAGGGGAGAACCAAACAGAGACTAATCGATATTTGTTAAACATTAATCGAATCGGTATTATGCCGTATTTGTAATAATAATTTCTTCAAATCAAATGTTACAATATTTTAATTTAGTTGAACTATTGTTTCCTATTAGTTATAATCATAATTATTTCCTTTTTTTTTGTTATGGCTAATATTTGTCTAATTTTATTAGTAATTTAATTATTTTATGAATTTATTTATTAATTTTATTTTATTTAAAAGCAAATTGTGAAATTGTGTCAAGTGTAGCGCATATTTATATTATATTTCCTATTTAATATTATTATCACATTCGTTTTATGACTGTACTTTATGTTTATGAGAGCTGGTCACACTGCCAGTCACGTTCGATCACGCTCACTGTCACTGCATTGACTTTTGCCTAGCTGCGCTTTGTTTTGCAACGAAAATCTTTGCCACGATCGATATTAACTAATGGGGTCCGCAAATAAAACCACAAATTAAAGAAATTTTTTTTCATTCTTTTCCCAAAACTCGAAAAAAAAACAAATGCGGCAACCCTGCGGACTATCTATTTTTTCCTTGTTTTTTTCTTCTTTCGATTCCAGGACAAATGTGTGATGTCGGGAGGCCAGAAGACGCAGCAAATTTTTATGACAACACAATTGCCGCCGACGTCGACTCTAGCAGCAGCAGCAGCAACAACCACAACAACAGCAAGTGCAACCGCAGCAGCTAAAGCAACCACAATTGCAACAATAACCAAGTCAAAAGCTAAGGCCAAGGCCATCACTAAAAATCAAGCCATGCCCAAAGCTTAAAGCCCTTTGATTTCTGGGATCTTCAAAATTATGGATCGCTATATCTCACTCTACAGCTCTACAAACTGCAAGACAGAGAGAGAGAGAGAGCTTAGCATTCGTGGGCGCAACTGTACTAAACTAAAACTGAAGCTGAAAGTGTGCCCGTTTTTTTGTATGCAGCGTCCTATCGCGATATGGCGCCGCGGTAACTATCGATAAATATATATGAATATACTCAATATTTTTCGTATATTTACCAACCCGAACGCAAAGTTTGGATCACAATTTTTTTTCTTTACATGAAAAGAAAAATATATATAAAATATGTGTGTGTGTGTACTGAGTGTAATGTTAAATGTAACTGCTAATTGTTTTTTTTTTTTAAACTAAGATCAATATATCTACATGAATGTAACGGTAACGGTAACGGTATTTACATAAAGCATAAAGAGAAGACACATATTTACATATTTGGTATTTACACTAACTGCGCTACACCCGGGGAATCGCTGGACAAGAGAAACCTGATAGTGAGGTCGAAGCATGAAGATATATCTGATATATGTCACATATACTGTATTATGTATACACTTGTAGAGAGAGTACAAAAAGAAAATGGAAAATGGAAAGGAATCATAGTTGGCACATTTCAAAGTCATATTAGCTGAAATATCGATCAGTGATCAGTGATCAGTGATTAGCTCGAATATTGAATATTCACTTAAACTTAAGCTTACAAATGCATTTTGAAACGGCATGTTTTTTCTGTATTTTATTTTCCCGTCTTTAGTTTCTTACTTAAAACGCTTCACGCAAATTTTCAACTAAGAATCCAAGCCGAATTTAAGATGTGGAACCTAAAACCGGAACACCCCCGGTGGTCAATGGCAAACTATTACGTGTATAAGGCAAAAAGAAAAATGAATAAACATGAATTTTGTGTGCATACATACTGAGATAAGCCCGGTGCGTTGTCTTTCTACTCGGATCAGGTTATATTATGCGATCGGAGCGGCGGGTAATACGATAACGGTTGTGGCTTTGGATCATCGGCACGTGCCGTTTCCCCCGAAATTGGCAATGCTCAATTGGCAATTTCGACCCCTTAAGCAGCTTAATCGGACGGTTTAATGGGATCATCATGGAATGCTATAAAAACTGGAATGCATAAAAAAAAACTGGAGTCCACAGAGTCGAAATGTTGGATACTCTTTACTAGCTTTATATCGGAATTATAGGTTAATGGTTTAGCTTCTCAAAGAAAGTCTAATTATAGCCTATGGTAGAATCTTTGCTTTTGGGAAGCTCAATTTTATATTCAAGCCTATAGCTGACAAAAGCTATATATCTTTCCATCTTAAACTGTCTCAATAGGCCACCAAATGAAGCGACTAATTGGAAATGATGGAGAAATGGGCATGCATATTGATGGCCTATTTATAATTCATAAAAAAGTCATAAAATCCCATAGGGGCATATATAGTTTCCAGTATGGAATGCCTTTCTGGAAGGGTATACACATAAATATACACTGAGAAAAAGAGCTGTTCTATTAGAATATCTGGAATAAAAGTTATAATTAGAATATTTAAGTTTTAAAAGTGGAATGCCTTTCTTCTTCTATAAAACACTTTTTTGTTTGTAATTCCCAATGAGTTATGTCAAATGATTAGATAACTGTAATATTTTGCTTATAATTCTCAATGAGTTATGTCAAATGCTTAGATAACTCTAATATTTGCTTATAATTCTCAATGAGTTATGTCAAATACTTAGTTAACTCTAATATTTGCTTATAATTCCCAATGAGTTCCGTCAAAAACTTAGTTAACTCGATTATTTTCTTATAATTCTCAATGAGTTCCGTCAAATACTTAGTTAACTCGAATATTTTCTTATAATTCCCAATGAGTTCCGTCAAATTCTTAGTTAACTCGAAAATGTTCTTATAATTCCCAATGAGTTCCGTCAAATTCTTAGTTAACTCGAATAGTTTCTTATAATTCTCAATGAGTTATGTCAAATACTTAGTTACCTTTTAATATTTGCTTATAATTCCCAATGAGTTCCGTCAAATTCTTAGTTAACTCTAATATTTGCTTATAATTCCCAACCAGTTCTGGCAAATATTTCAATTTTTAAACTCAGTTTACCAATACAAAATCAAAGGCATCCGCAATATTAGAACCTATACTACCTATACTTGTGAGGCTCACCCTGCGTATACTTGATACCATTCCCTGAGATTACTTGATATCATCCGCCGCGTATACTTGATATCATGCGCCGCGTATACTTAATTTTAGCTAAAAACTTTTCGATCAGTGCATACACTTAGAGACACACAGACAGCCAATTGACAATTGAAACCACACACAAGACACAGAGAGACACACAGTTCCCACAGAGGTTACGGGTAGGGATTGTATTTCCAAGAACAACATCCGGATCACAATGAACAACAACAACAACAAGAACAACAACAACAACAACAAGGTGGACAAAGGTGAGGTAGCAAAGTTGAGTGGTGTGGCCTTGACTGGGAGTTGCAGGTGGACGCGGCATGGGGATTCATCATCATCAGCATCAGTATCAGTATCGTGACCTTGATCGGTCTAGAAGAGCAGATCCTCGTCACCGTCCTCATCCAGGATATTCTGCACTTCCTTGGCCTCCTCAGCCAGCTGTCCCTGGCGACGCAGCTCCTCCCGCCTCTTGTCCGCCGACTTGCGGGCCTCACGCTTCTTGTCCTGGATCTTCTTCAGCCGATAGAACTCCTCGCGCTCCAGCTCGTCCAGCTCACTGATGATGTACTCGATGGTGCGATTGATGCGAGGTATGATCACTGCGATGGAAGGGGGAAGTATATTAGCTCTCAGGGATCTCTTCAAGTGAAAACCCGGCAGAGGAATATCCTTAGAGATCCTGCATTTCTTCGAAACCTATACCCACCGTGCTCGATGGCATTCACCCGCCGATTGGTGACTTTGATCACATCGTCAAGGGTCACAAAGGAGGTCTGCAGCGAGGCCAGCTCCACCAGGAGTCGGACGGCGCACTGGTAGTTCTTCTTTAGCTTGGCCAGCTGCTGACCACCACGGGCCAGGCCGGCCAGCTCGTACGTATCCACGCCATCCATGTACGGCTCAAAGACGGGCAGGGTGACGCCGGCCACGTTATCCTTTTTGGTACGGATCTTGATCTGGGCCTTGGTCACATTCTGGAGCACAATCTGGTTGATGTCGCCCGTGGTGAACTTGACCTCGGCCAGCGAGAAGGCGGCCTCCTTCATCACCTGACCCATCAGGGTTTTGGTCTGGGGTTTTTTTGAATATTTTATTACAATATTTTATTACAATATATTATTATAATACATTATATAGAGACTCACCTCTATGATCTTGCCCAGAATCAGGCGAAAGCGCATCTGGAGCGCATCTGCCTTTTTTTTAAGCAAACCATGCCCCTTGGTGGCGCCCGCCAGACGCGATTTCATCAGCGTTTGGGCCCTGCAACAGCGGGCATTCCACTTGGATTGTAAGTATACGATCAGTCAGGATCACAGGACTTGTACTCACCCGCGTGAGGGGAATATGGGCAGGCGGTCTTTGGCTGCCATTTAGGTGGCCGAAAACAAATCAAATCGCAAATAACAAAAAAAAAATGATGTTCAACAACACGCAGCACGCCGAACAGAGAGAAAAGTCCCAACTATAAATATCAACAACAAAATATTTACTAAATATATGCGACACCACGAAAATAAAACGGACGAAGACGACGACGACGACGAGTGAGTGAGGGACCACGAGCGCACGACAACAAACTGGGCCAGCGAATGAAGACTCATTGAGCGACCTGGCGAGAGAGTGACGATCGGATCGGATCGGATCGGATCCATCGAGATGGGTGGGTTGGGACTGGCATATAGTATGAGGGGATGGCATATGGGCTGGTCCGGAACAGCTGTCCCCGGAGCGCCGCAGAGAGGCTGTCACATTTTATGCGACACACGGTAGCCGTTGATAGAAGGTATATATGATATTTGATAGCCACACCTGTAGTAACTCGATGGTTCTAAGTCCTATATCGGTCAAATTTGGTATACACATTTATTTTCAATAAATAAAGTATATTTCTTATTAAAATCACTGCTAACTATGGATATTTATATAAGATATATTATAGAACTGTATTTAGATATTTTTTAGAGAATCTGTATAGGTAAAAACACAATTTTTATAAAGATATTTATCTGAATTTATTATTTGTATAAAAATTAATGAAACAGATAAAAAATAAGGATATATATTTTATATATAATAATATCCTAGGGTATCTGTTAGTCATTAAACTCAGGCCAAATCATTCCCATTGGATTAACAGAAATGTGAGCGATCTCAGGCCAAGTATCTCAAACAACTAATTAAAGAACGAGAGTCCCGTAATGTGGATGGCCTTATAATTAGATTAATTAACTTGAAAACGAGACGAAAAATTAACCAAACTGACCGTTATTTTTCGAGTATCAATCAGCTGTTGCCGCTAGGGTTGCCAGCGACGACATCAACTGATTTTTCTACTACAAATGGAAACAATTGCGATGACAAGTGGCCAAGGCATACAATTATGTTGTCAACAGTCAACAGGTTGTTAAACCACACTCGTCATATTTAATATATTTTCACGGATCAGCTGATATTTGTGGAACAGAGAGAGAGATGCTGCTTCCCCCTGTTCAAGGTGAGTTTGTGATCGATAGTTGGGCGTGCGATAATGGGACTGTCAACTTGATGGATTTGTGCCGCAGTGCTGCCAATTCCGCGCAGATTGACTTCAATTGGACCTGATTGCCATCAATAACGCACAACGATTTTCGGCGGGGCACAAGGAGGAACTGCTGTGGCACTGACTTTGAAATACCTTTGTGTTCCGACTCCGGGTCTCCGAGTGAGCAGCTCGTCCATCCGGGGGCAGTGTCACGCTATTTGAATATGCGTCTTGTGCCGCCTCGTCATGTGCCCCAGCCCCGATTTATTTGGCTCTATTGTCCAGAGAAAGAAATCATTATAGGGAACTAAATCATTCAGGAAGCATAATTCTATGAATAAAAAAACAAATTAATGATAATCAAAGGAAAGTCAAATTGTCATTAAATTTATGTAGGATACAAGTGAATAAAATGTTATTTTACCATTTTAACCATCGAAAATTCTATAAATATACATTCCTTGATTACATTTTGTATTTTTCAATGATTTAAAACAAGAACATATTTATTAATATTTATATTTCTCTATTTTCTCAGTGTAATTGATGTAGTTGCTGTAGGGAAGAGACCCATTGTGCGAGTGTGTCAATGGACACGTGTGTCCGCTTCATATGGCGAGTGGGCTATTAATTAAAGTAATGAATATGCATACCGGGCAGTATGTGGCTATGGTTATGGGGATAAGGGGATGGAGAAGGTTGGAATTTTTGGGAGCATTTTTTGGTCAACGTCGAGGGCGTTGTCTAGACTCCAAAACGGAAGAGCAAGGTCAAGCGAAACTATTGCAGGGGCACTTAGTATATGTGCTCACAAATATTTAATTATCCATTTTAAGATTTAAGATTTTATACTAAATCCTACAAATATTAATTAAATTTAATTATAAGTACAACAAATAAACTATTGACTTTCTTGCTAAACAAAACAAACCCATGAATATTTTATTTTCAAACTTCTATAACTTATTCCAACTTTTTAACCGGTTCATAATTGTATTCACAATTCAAGCCAAAATTCGTAAACACTTCGGACTGGTTATGGTTAGTCTTAGGTTAGTTAAGCCAACTAAATAACTAACTAACTTATAAGAAGGTCCGTAACAACCAGGTCCTGTTCCCTCCCTTTGCCATTTAGGAAACTGTACGAAGGAATAAAAAATATTAATTAAACAGTTTCATTTTTACGTTAAAGAGCTTTGGCTACATTTTCGTAACCTTTGTCAGGAATGTTAAATACTTCCCGCTAATTTAGTGTTATATCATGTATATCCATACCCATTTTCTACACTTTTTAAAGGATTACGTTAAACAATAAGAATATATTCCTACCAATAGGTAGAGGTCCGATTAGACAGATAATCATAAGCGTAGAGGGTAAGAGAAAGTGTGAGTCGTCCTGGTCGTTTGGGGGCAAAGTCAAAATCCGAATACGGGCGTGCTTTGTGCGGCGGATATAACCTCACAAAGGCGGAATCAACAGTTGGGTTCGGTCAACACAATCCGGGGAATACCCGAGAGGGGCAAACTTTCGATTTTACTCTGAGCAAGCAATTGTATTGGCATTTGGCATAAGTCACGGCCAGACACTGGAATGGTGTGCGTGTGTGTGTGTGTGTGTGTAGGGGGTGTGCATTGCGTATACGCATGGCTGTCACTCGTAGGATACGACAATAAGTACAACATTCGGGCGCCACTGCCTCCTTTCTTTATATTCGCCTCAAACTCCCCGAAAAACGGGCGAATTTTTCTCAGGCTTCGGCTATGAGGATACACGAGGGTGTACACTAAGCGAAAGGGGGACCTTGAACTGAAATCCATTAATTATAGGTTATTCCAGTAACTATATAGATGGTAATATTTATTAAAAAATTTATATATTAAAGGTTTTTATAGCTTTTTGTACATAAACTTAATATTTTGTCGTAAAACTTGTATCTTTGTACTTTTCTCCATTTTTTGCTTTGAGTTTGAGCTTTATTTGTGGCCATATTTATGTCCTGGAATAGCTTTGAATTTTCTCTCAGTGCCCCCCACTGGGATGCTGCCTTTGTCGGTGCTCCTGCTGCTGCTCCAGTCGCCGTCAGTCGTAGTTCGCATCCGACAGCGCCCACAACTAGGTTACACATTTTTTTCTCTGTCCAGCTGAGAAGGAAAACAAACAACAGAGCCGAGACCCAACAGGCCAGAGTCCTCCTGGAGTCCTCTCGATACCGTCCAAGCGTTCATCCGAGCCTAATCCGCGAAAGATTTCAGTGTGGCCTGCAACTAATCCAATCACTTTGCGACGACAGGTGATACAACCTTTGTCCTGGTCCAGGGATCAAGTGGAGAGCGTGACTCTGTGTGGGGTGTGAGGTGTAGAGTGTGTGTGTGTGTGCCAGATGGGGGTGTGTCATTAGGTTGAAGTGCCGAAGCTGCGAGTGGGAGAAAGGAAAGGGAAAGGGAAGACGACGACTAATTGAGTTTTCGAAAAGAAATGTCCTTCACATAAACGAGTTTTCAGCTGTATACGTGGAGATTTGCATGTGTAATTAAATATATATGGAAAAGGGATGAAAGATTAAATTATATTAAATTATATTCAATTTAAATTGGATATCCATTTGAATTTTAAGATGAGCAACAGGCGTTTTAAGCTCCAACTCCATAATCTTCACTCTACTCTAAATGTTATATTAAAAATATATATCCTAACTCAATTACTCATTTTTAATTAACGAATTGCGTATACTTTTCCTTCATTGTTTAATTTAAATACAAAAAGTAAATTGTGCTTTTTAAATCACTTAAAATTCGGCCTAAAACTATACTACAAAATGTCAAACTTTTTTCAATGAAAACCTTAAAAATTTCATTGCATACTTTTAGGCACCTTTTAAATTAATTCAAGAAACCTAAGGAATTTCTGTGGCTTTCCTTTGAAGAACAAATCCTTTAAATATTAAAAAGAATTGGCTAAATAAAACCTTTTTTCTTTAAAAAATTATATTTAAAAAATAAAGACTGTAAAAAATTGCCCATTTTCTCCCCCAGAACTCCAGAGAAGAAGCGAAGGACCCCATGGAGTACAAACTGATTGAACCGGAGCACTATGACCAGGTGCTGGAGCACCTGCGTTGCAACTTCTTCGCCGACGAGCCGCTGAACAAGGCCGCCGGCCTGTGCCAGAATGGATGCAGCAGCGCCGAGCTGGAGGACCACTGTGTGGAGGCCATGCAGGATCGCATGAGCCTGATGGCCATGGAGCCTGGAAGCTCTAAAATAGCCGGTGTGGTGCTGAACGGCATCTTAAGGGCCGACGACACGGTTAAGGCGCTGGATAAGCTGGACCGGAGCTGCGATCCCGGCTTCCGGAAGATCTTTGAGCTACTCTATCGTCACAACACCAAAAACGATCTCTTCAAGCAATTCGACGTCGACTGCGTCTTCGATGTGCGCATCCTTTCGGTGGACTCCGGCTACCGTGGCCGAGGCATTGCCAATGAGCTGGTCAAGCAATCGCTGACGGTGGCCAAAAAGAACGGGTTCCGTCTGCTGAAGGCCGATGCCACCGGCATCTTCTCCCAGAAGATATTCCGCTCCCATGGCTTCGAGGTTTTCTCCGAGCAACCGTATGCCAAGTACACGGATGCCGCCGGCCAGATAATCCTGCCCGTGGAGGCGCCGCACATTAAGCTGCAGCTGCTCTACAAGCCCATCTGTGCCACAGATGGTGAGCAGAAGCCGGCCCAGTAAGGAGGAGTAAGCCAGGAGTCGGGCTATGGTTGGAACAATAATCTTTTGTATTTTCTACGTACACACACGTCAACACACACACAAATTATGCATAATCGTATTGGAATGCGGGCTAGGGGCGGGTCGATTTCGTCAGAAACTCTGCTAAATTGTGTGTTTCAGAGGGATAGCTACGGATAATGGTCTCTAAAATAATTAGTTTTCCTAAATAAATGCAGAAAGATGCCGAAATTCACTAAAGAAAAACGGAAAGTTCCTTTTTTTTAAATACAAGAGAGTATTCTTTCAATTAAGACTAATGTTTGTACTTAAAAAAATACAAGAGCAAGGTGGACTTAATATTATTTTCCTAAATAGCCTTCTTTGTCAACGGAATGTATGGAATATAGTATCTTTTATGAGATATGCAAGGCAAATGTGTATACGAACTAATTAAAAATGTGTCTTGACACAAACTATGACTTTCACAGACATAACACATTCATAAACTACGTTTTTGTACAATTCCTAACCTAAAATATAAGACATAGAGCGCAGCTAGGTACTAGGTATTATCCGTAGCTCTTCCTTTCGCAACAAGACAGGATTTTGGAACAAAAATCGACCCACAGCGCTGGCTGGCTTGTTTACATATAAACCTTGTTGTAATTGTTGTTTTTTATGGGGACCAACTGCTAAACAAATACCTAAATAAAGGACACTGTTGTGCCAAAGTTAACCAAGTAGCAGCAGTAGCCTTAGCAGCAGCTTTCCAACCTCCAATCCATCCATGCATCTCTAACCCTCTCTTCCTTCTCCTCCTCTAACGTACTAATATCACATAGCTCAGATCCCATCCTCCGCTTCCTTCCTTTGGCAACCTGGCAAACTCTGCAGGTACTCTATTGCATGTGGGGCAGTCTCCCTTCCGTTCCTGTTCCTCTCTCTCTCTCTCTTATTGCTCCCTGTTTCCGCCATTTACTGGCGAGTGGCGGGCTTCTTCTCGTAGATGAAGATGATGTCCTCGTCGGTGCCGTAGGCGCGTCGGGCCGTGTCCATGGACTCGATCAGGCAGCGACAAATGTCTGTGGAGCAAGGCCAAAAATTAAAACAAAAAAAATCAATGAAATGACTCAACGTAGCACCCTGCTGGCCCAGCGTGTACTTACGGCCGTCGTGGACCTCGGGGTTGTGGTAGAAGAGCTTCTGGGCGGCCATGTCGTAGCCGCAGACCACCACATAGTGTCCGGCGTACCTTTTGTAGTCCGGCAGGCGTGTGTTTCGGGCGATGCAATGTATGTGAAAACAGCTTTTCATTCGGGGCAATGGCGGGCGCGGGATGTGGGTGGGATTAGTGGGTATTTTGTGGGGGTGGTTAGGTGCGAGTTAGTGGGCGGTGGCGGTGGCTAACTAACTCACCCGAACTTCTCCAGGACATTGCGCTTGCACACCTCGCAGGTGAGCAGGGAGGCGTTCGTCAGCAGTATGACGGGGCCGTTGCGCGCCAGATGACGCAGTATGACCTCGATGCCAACGGTGCGCTGCTCCACACGCAGGCCATGGGCCCGGGCGTCCTTGAACTTGCGCGTCACCCGCCGCTCGTCCTTGTCGATGATCTTGGAGTAGTAGGTGTGCTGCGCGTAGTTGGGATCGATGCCCAGCGTCTGGGTGAAGTACTCGTGGCGCACCTGGTAGCGCAGCAGCAGGTAGCACAGGTCGATGGTCCACGTGCTCGATCCGAAGCCCTCCTCGCCGCACACCGCCTCGAAGTTGTCCAGCAGCTCAGATCGCTGCTGGGCCGACAGAATCATGATGATGCAGGACAGCCCGCAGTCCCAGTTGTAGCGCTGCTGGTAGTGCGTCAGGTTGTAGTGCTTGCTCGGCGGCAGTCCGTTCATCGTGGCTCCTTGTTTGTTGGTCCTTGGTCCTGTGCCAGCTGCTGCTGCTCTCAAATTTAGCGTCGATTTGGGGGAATGTTTTGGTTTTTCGTTGGGGTTGTTGTTTTTTTTTTTTTTTCAAGGTGAGCAGTGTGACCCCAGCATGCGGGCGTAGAATCCCCTGCTCGTAGGCGGAGCTGGTCACACAGTCGTAACGCTAGTTTGAAAATCTTCCCGGGCAAGTTGAACAATTTGTTTATAAAATTAACTAAACTCTTTGACTCCCAATTTATTTTAGTCTAGTAATTTTACTAATTATTTACTTAATATTAGGTACAGCTAGAAACACATTTACTAGTTCGAATCTTAATTTATATAAAAAAATTATTTTTATTGAATATTCTATTTTAAAGTCTAAGCAACCATTATTAATCCTTAATTAACATTAATAAATGTAATATACACCACTAACACTTTAATTAATTCAAAAGTTTAACTGTACGCAAAAGATGCGCTAAAGCGATAGCGATCTGGCAACGCTAGGCAGGCAGCGCGCTCCCTTTTCCTTTCCCACAGCGTCAACTGATTTTTCCAAGCCCCTTTTTTGCCCGTGAAACACAGCTTGAAAGCAATAAAAGTATTTTGCCGAACCGTAATTGACCCACCAACAACCACCGCCAGAACACGCTCAAGACACGCCGCCACATTCAACCGGATGGCGGTCCACGGCCGACAAGATTTCGACAATAGCCCACAACGGTCACACTAACTGGCAATTTATTTTATTTTTCACGTGTGGCACGAAACGCGAGCCAAGCGACCGCCTAAAACAAACAATAACCGAGCAGCGCAGGCCGGCGGCAACCCTACGGAGAAACTCCCGCGAGGACAGCCGACGCGAATAGCCAGCAAAGCCCTTCCAGCGCCCAATTCGCGGCAACCAATAGCGGTCCAGCGGCGTTCCCACAGCCGGAAGAAGAAGAAGCACGTGTGCGGCGCGGCCGAAAAGTGTGCGGAAAAGTGTGTGTGTGAAGGAAGGAAGATTCAGCCGGAGCAGGAGCGAAAGATAAGTACCGAAAGCGGGTAACAGGAGCGGACATGGTGCCCATCGGAGCCGTGCACGGCGGCCATCCCGGCGTGGTCCATCCGCCGCAGCAACCGATGCCGACGGCGCCCAGCGGCCCCAATTCGCTGCAATCGAACTCTGTGCCGACCGGGGCCAATACATCCTCGAACAGCAGCGTCTCCAACAAGAGCTCGCTGTCGGTGAAGCCCAACTACACGCTCAAGTTCACGCTGGCCGGGCACACCAAGGCGGTGTCCGCCGTGAAGTTCAGCCCCAACGGCGAGTGGCTGGCCAGCTCCTGTGAGTATATATCGTATTCTCTGGGTGATCAGGGAGGCAAATACTAGCTTGGAGACTCATGGCTTGCATACCACCTTCTTTCCTTTCAGCCGCCGATAAACTGATCAAAATCTGGGGCGCCTACGATGGCAAGTTTGAAAAGACCATTTCGGGCCACAAGCTGGGCATTAGCGATGTGGCCTGGAGCTCGGACTCGCGCCTCCTTGTCAGCGGTAGCGATGACAAGACCCTCAAGGTCTGGGAACTGAGCACCGGCAAGAGCTTGAAGACACTAAAGGGTCACAGCAACTACGTTTTCTGCTGCAATTTCAATCCGCAGTCCAATCTCATTGTGTCGGGCAGCTTCGATGAGAGCGTTCGCATCTGGGACGTGCGCACGGGCAAGTGCCTGAAGACCCTGCCCGCTCACTCCGATCCCGTTTCGGCAGTTCACTTCAATCGAGATGGCTCGCTGATCGTGAGCAGCAGCTACGACGGCCTGTGCCGCATCTGGGACACGGCCAGCGGTCAGTGTCTGAAGACGCTGATAGACGATGACAATCCGCCCGTCAGCTTTGTCAAGTTCTCGCCCAATGGCAAGTACATCCTGGCCGCCACGCTGGACAATACGCTCAAGTTGTGGGACTACTCCAAGGGCAAGTGCCTCAAGACGTACACGGGCCACAAGAACGAGAAGTACTGCATATTCGCCAACTTCTCGGTGACGGGTGGCAAGGTGAGTGAGAAGAAAGTCTAATTATATCGATTTTACCATGTAAGCTAGGCGAAGAAGTAGAGTAAAGTCTGTTAGAAACGATTTAATTCAATTATTAGTTGGAAAAGAAAAGCTTTCTTATCGTTACTACCCATTTTCAGTGGATCGTTAGCGGCAGCGAGGACAACATGGTCTATATCTGGAATCTGCAGAGCAAGGAGGTCGTCCAGAAGCTGCAGGGCCACACCGACACCGTGCTGTGCACCGCCTGCCATCCCACTGAGAACATCATCGCCTCCGCGGCGCTCGAGAACGACAAGACCATTAAGCTGTGGAAGTCGGACACATAGAGCGGGGCGACGGGTATCGCTGGTATCCAGCAGGCGGATGGCAAGGATGAGGAGGCAAACATTTCTTGGATAATATTATATGTTAAATGGAAAATCTATAAGTTTAATATTCCTTTTTTTTTATATATTATTTGTATACACATATTTAAAAACGAACACGAACACCAGCAAGCACTTTTTGATGCTACTCTTAAATCACAATTTTAAAATGCGCTCGCAGACAAAACAAAAGAGGAAAAGAAGTGTATAAATATTTATTTAGCCTAATGTATTGGCCACAAAAAAAGCAAAAGCAGAGAGAAAACTCACTCCCCAACACACGAAAAAGAAAGAAACTATTTGTAACCCTTTTTTGCCACAAACACACACAAAACTAATGATCTTTTCGGTGACGAGACAACTAAATTTAAGAAACCCCCCCCCCACACACACACACACACACGAGGTGCTCGGAAGGAGCCCAGAAAGAATATATATAAAATACGAGATGTAAATTTAAAAGAATAAAAAAAGACGTCCTCGCTATGGCCAGGAAGGGGAGATCTCTCTCGGTTTCTTGAGCGTCGTCGCGAGGCAAGTCACTTATCTGTAACGTTTCTCAATTTCCCTAATTTACAATCGAAGAAGGACTCCCTTATCCTCTAATTTCCCCTTTTCTACGTTTTCCAAAGGCTTTGAGGTTACTTTTTGTTGAAATTAATTGGTTAACCGATAAGTTAAAGTAGAAATTATGTCGATATGCGCGCTAAGCCCCTTCAAGAATTCCCTTTGCACATGTATTTCTCTTTTAGGAACTAACACTTTCGTACCGTATTATAATTGGACTCCTGAGAACTTAGTTTTCATCCTGTTTTTTGGGGAAATACACTTAAAATTCACTTATTTAATTTAAGCCTAAGTTTAAAACAAATAAATTTATATTTTGAAGGTGAACTTAGTTATCTGAAAAATTCTCTTAGAATGTTTAAACTTATCATTTACTTAAATAAAACTAATACTTTTGTAGCTCATCTTAAATATATTTGTATTATGGTAGCCTGCTTTTCATGTTATTTAAGAAAAAACGTATATTTCAGTTAAATTTATTCGAAATTTGTGTTCAAATGGCCAAGATAATCTTTTTTATGTTTTTAAAATAGTTTTGTTTTCATTTGAGCTGCATGAAAATAGGTAATTTTCATTTTTTATTAACTAAACCTTGAAAATATTTGCGAAATTCGAAAATGTGCTGAGTATTTTCCGCGTAAGAAACTAAAGCGCTTTGCTTACCTCTTAAAATGCGCGGTTCAAGTACAGAGTTGCATTGAAGTAGAACTAGGGATGGAAGAACACCGATATATTAATATCAACCAGGTGGCAATTTAAAACGTATAGTTACAAATTCGGTCACACTGCCAATAAAATTTGCCTTACGTGTACGTTGTTGTTCACTTACGTCGTAACTAGTTACGATTTTGTTAACTTATGACGTAAATCGTTACATTTTCGTTCACTTACGTAGTAAATTGTTACGTTTTTGTTCATCCTTACGTGGTTGGGATACGTCTCGTTCAGCCAGTGTGACCAGCTGTCGTGGAGTCGAAAATCCGCTCTTTTTCCGTAGCTGCTTCTGCTTTTTTTCGACTTCTTTTCGGCAAAAGAAGCGAAAAGCCAGAAACAAGAAGCAGATGTGGGGCTGAATCCCGAAATGTGCGCGCCAACCCACGAGAACGCCCAGTCCGACTAGTGAACTGCAGATTTTGCAACAAACTTCGCTCCGTCTCGCACACATACACTCCTCCCCCACGGACCCAAAACACACACGCGCGGGCTAACATACACGCGCAGAGTGAAGAAAAAAAAAATTGCAGTAAAAAAAAAAGAAAAGCGCGTCTACGAGGAAATTCCCGTGCTCGTGCTGTGGGAAAATCGATCGATTTTCTTCGTTGGCGTGCAAAATTCATAGCCTGTAGCTCAGTGTGTTCGGGATCTCTTTTATTTGAGTTTTTTTTTCGGTTTCGCGGTGCAAAGTACGCACGCAGAGCGAGTGAGCGAGAGCGGTGAACCGGTGAAGAGAGGTGAAGAAACGCAAGCAATTAGCAAGGCTTTGCGCTTATAAATATATACTCATATATATTCCATATTAAAATCGCAAATATTAATGAAACAAAAACAAAGCGGCAGCATTGACAAAAATTTCTAATACGAAAATAAACCAAACAAATCGGCGCCGCTGGCAACAGAGAGGAAAGAGAGAGAGCTGAGGGAAGGGCGAGAGAGAGAGTGGGAGAGGCGCCAAAAAGGTTACGGAAAACAAGAACAAAAAGAAGCTGCAACACCAACAACCAAGGAGAGAGCGAGCGAGAGAGCAAAGCGTCTTGAGCGCGCGTCATCGATATTGTGTCTTCAATTGTTTACACGGCCTGTCTCTGTTTGTAGTGTGTATCATTTTTGCGGCACACCCAAGGCGAAAAACTCCCGCCACGCCCCCGCCTCCGAAGCAGCCCAACAACAGGAGCAGCAACAACAACCTGCACCGACAGAGAGCCCAAGAAAAGACACAGACAGAGAGAGAGACAACGACAGCGAGAGCCTTGCCTAAACGAACAGAAAAAAAAAACCCAAACAAATTCGGACATTTCTCTTCATCTTCCCACTTCCCGGCCTGGCATGGAAATAGTATGGTAAGTGGATTGGATTTTGGATTCCCATTCCCTATTGGAAGAAATCGAACAAATCAAGTTAGCCACCCGCTAAACGCAACGCCCCCTCAGGCCGCACCACCGTCCCTCTCTTGCCCTTGGGGCCGCCTATTAGCACATTTCGGTTATTTGTTGTTTTTGTTGGCACGAAGGTTGCACATGTCCGCTCGCGCGCCTTTGTGTGTGTGTGTGTGTGGGTACAGCAAGGGTCAAAATTGTAGGATTCCAAGACATATAGCTAAAAATTACATTAAAACGAATAAAAAAATTTAATTTTCATATATTAATTCAAATGTCATAATAATGTCAAAAATTGTTACATTAATTGTACAAACATTTTTGGTTTCTTTTAAGATACTTATTTAATGTATAGGAACATGGGAGATCCTTAGAAGAACTCTCCTTTAAGAAAAATGACATAATTTAATTAAAAACAACTTTATTTGTGACCGCAGTTGTTTTTGGTTCGCGTGCTTTGTTTTTGTGTTTTTCTGTGTGGCATTGTGACCTGTTAACTTGGAAAGTTACTCGGGGATCTCGTGACTTTCGTCTGCATTTAATATTCATAGCAAACGAGGAAAGTCCTTGAGCAAGGGTTTCCCCGCAATTTGGCCCCCTTTTAACCCGCCCTTCTCCGTCCCCTGCAGCAGGGTGTGTGTGTGCTTAAACCGTTATTCCAGCACTCCCTCGTACAGTCACCACACACACCACCACACCCCATCACAGGATGTTTATGTGTGAGTTCATTTCACTCTCTTTATTTTGTTATTTCCATTTTCCAAGTTGGATGGATTCATTCTGGAAGAGAAATGGACAATTCTTCGACGTAAACACAGAAGAAAACTGTTTCCGTTGGGCGGAAATGATATAAATGTTTGGAATACGATCTAAACACTTTCGAATCCTAATATTTACATTCGTTAAAGAATGTTTGTCTTTACTTGGCGGCATGCTCCCTCATAAGCCATATATTATTGGAAATGAAAGGAAATTCTGTGGAAAATTCCTTGAACTTGATTGTATATAAAAGATATTTCCTTGTTGGTCAATGAATGTGTAAAGATTTATTCTTTAGTATTTACGTTGAGGAATTTCCAATCTTTCGTTTTCAATTAATCAGTATATTCCAGCAAGGCAATTCATCGCAGACTCATATCAAGTACTGCTCTTTAAGAGGAACGACCATTTAAAATAACAATTATCAAGCATTTTACGGTTACGGCAAAAAAACAACACTTTAAAAATGTTGACGCCGCTGCACTTTGTGGAAAGCTGATTCAGATAAGAATGAATATGACTTAAGATCGTCAACAAAATTTAAACGCTTCACTCGACTTTATCTCAAGTAAAATTCAAAAAAAAAAAAGAGAACAGAAAAAAACGTATAAGGAAAAGTTTTTAGTAAATCTTTTGCTAAAGTTCTATAAGAATAGGTTCTTAGCAACATTTTCTTCACTTTTAATTAAACGCACACGCTTTGGGTACCCGGTATCTCATAGTCGAGTACAAACAAAGCTCTCTTACTTATTTTATATTGATTTTATCCAAAGGGGGCAGTGCATTTACAGGGCGACTTTTGCTTAAATTTAGGTAATTAACCAATGCTGATTGTGTGCTTTGCCGGCGCTTATCAATGGCCAGACACAGACACAAATACAGAAATACCCTGCACAAGCACATGCCGGTGTTTGCTCAACCCACTGCGATAAGCGTTCTTCTCTCCTGGCTCCGTCTCTGACTCGGAAACTAGCTCCCGCCGCCCACTACTCACTCGCTCGCTCGCTCACCTGAGGCGCGTGACACACACCGGGCTGGCTGGGAAACACACAAAAGACAGGAGCCACAATAATGAGGCTAACGAACAGCCAAAAAAAAAACTATCACCTAGTATTCCCTCTTCTGGCCTGACCCATGATGTCATGGCGGGCAAAGTGACACTATTATCCTACCACAGAAGCTCGTTCGGTCGTAAAACTTGTCCTTAATATTCAGAACACGTCTCCATAGTTGCTATCCCAAAGTTTACGAGCTCTAAGGAACTTATATTTTCAATTTAAGATTTTCTTCAAAGATCTAGCTTTTACTCTTCAAAAAACTAGTGAGACCTTATATTTAATAAGCCCTTGCCTAGTGTCATACCACCTTAGGCAGCCTTTCTTTCTTTCCATTGATTTATTGAGAGATTTTTACAAATTGTTTGCAATTAATCTACATCCCTGGTAATGTCCCAACCTTCCCTTATTCATTAATTGCTCATATCCCTCATATGAGCCGATATCTGACTGTTTGTATTTATGGAAATTAACGGAGTTATCGCGCTCTACTGTCATAGTGCCACTGAAACAAAACACTGACTACTTGGCTACTATCTGCATATATACCATTATGGAATGCTCATATATCCTTATCTATTTGACCCATGACGACATTGCGGGGGAAGTGTACTTGGCACCGGGCTCCAAGTACACGCTGTCCCACTCCGTACGATGCTGCCATGGAGTGCCGAGTGCACACGCTCCAAATTAGTCACCCTCCCCTTTGTGACCGACACTGCGAGTGTAAAGTGAGTGAGTGCGGACCGCAATGTACTCACTATCTGCACTCGGCGTGTGATTCAAGTGATTCAAGAAGTGGCCGCTACGATTAAGACGTAATCGGGACGGTACACTGTCAGAAAGAACTTGTGGGTATCATAGTTACATTGCAAACGAGGTAACTGGCATTTAAGTACAACAAAATGTACGTGTGACGTTAAATTATACAATTTTAATTTCAAATTTCTTCCAAAAAATAAAGGAGAGTTTATAAAAACACCCATTAATAGTGTCATGACACAGGGCACAAATTTTCATTAATTAGAGTTTTCATTAGAGGCTTAACATAGGATTTTACGTAAGTGCGAGGAAGACGACTCTATACGCACTTTCAATGAGAGATT
>JAEIIF010057889.1:0-16287 GCA_018874455.1 Drosophila trapezifrons | reverse complement strand
TTCTAATGAAGCCTCTAATTAATGAAAACTTGTGCCCTGTGTCATGACACTATAAGGAATGTGCAAAAATAAAGTTTAAAAGGAGTTCTTAAATGATACCTCAAGGAAATTACTATTAAATCTTTACTTTAGTCAAGGAATTTTAACAAAATACTCTTTTAAAAACCTTATTTTATGCTTTTATATTTTAATTTATAATAAATCCAACAGTTTATTTGGTTTTTCCTAATAAAAAGTGTTGTTTTAATGATAACTACTTGAATTTTATATTCCTTTGTAAGCTATAAAATCATATTTCGCAGGAATTTTATTACCGACACAACTAGAAACTACTAAAACCTCAAGCTAACAAAATTGTCAGCCATAAAAGCTCCCTTAAAATATAGCCATCAACTTGCAGCTGTTACAGATACTCATCTGAGAAGGATAGAGTTTCGTTGGTTGGAAATTTCCAGCTAGTAACCAAATTGTAATCACTCGCTTAAAGTGAACATCGAACAGCCCAAGGGGCAACATTATTCTATACCAGAGAGAAGCATCGTCATCGTTGGCATGACCATCGACGTCGCGACTGCTGACTATCGTCGTCACTTAAATCGTTATCATCTCTCGTTAAGCATTTTGATTTATGGATGGAACAGCCAGCAGCAACAGCAGCAGCCTGTGCTCGTTCACTGCTGCTCCTGCTCACTCAATTAAAACTGTATTAAATGTAAAATGACTTTAAAAGCGGCTTAGGAGACCGACAGCAGCCGCTGCCACGAAAGATGAGTTGCTGGTTGGTTGGAGCAAGCAGAAACCAAGAACCGGTCGGTCAGGACAACTCAATCTTGGCCGGAAGAGGGAAAATATATAAAAACAATTTGTGAGTTTTGATTAAAGTGGCAAGTGGCTAATTGAAACTAGTTGGGTTGGGCCAAAAACACTCGCACTAAGACGTGACTGGAAAGCTTTAGGGAAATAATTGCAGCTATTAAAATTCTTGAAGAGAATTGCGGCTTTTCTAAAAGAAAAAAAAAGCTTACAATTTGAATACCGATTAAACTGCTTTGGATTATTTTCCTCAAAAAGAGAGGCTACTTTATAAAAGCGACAAAGATCCTTAAGTAGTAATTAAATTCTTAAACTTGACTGCAGTTTTTCCTTATCTCTAACAATATGAGTCATTCTTAAAATAAGACTCAGACCTACTTGGAAAATGTAAATATTTAAGCTAAAACTACTTTCTTGTTGGTAATGTTTACTCTGCCTTGGTGAAATTGTACTAAAGAGGACTATATATATTTCTGGATTACATAAAGAGTTTTTTCAGTACCTACAATCTTAGTTTTTAGTCACCCCTTCCTTCCAGGCCTTGAATTAGTCACCTTCGTCGTCGCACTCTTGAATAGATATTTGTGGTATGTTTACCTTAACTACTTGACACTCTGATTGAGCAGACACATTACCCCACTTGAGGTTGATGCTCTGCTCTGCTCTCCACTCTACTCTCCTCCAGCTCCTCTCCAGACAAAGTTCTCTGCCCTCCACTCTCTGCTCGGCTCCTTTGCTCTATTGTTTGATTTCATTGGAGTCGATGCCTATGCCGATGCCTATGATGATGATGCTGTTGTTGAGGTTGTTGTGGCAGGCAGGCGGCTTTTGTTTACTTAATCACTTTTTATGCGTCGCAGTTTGTTGACGCCTCACGGGGGCAGGGACTTTATATGGGAACATATAGAATATATAGAGTATACTATATATAAAGCTGCTTCACGGTCGCCATCGTCTTGTTGTCGTCAAGTGCATAATGAAGGCTGCTGAGGCTAAAGAGCATTAAACAGACCCAATGCCGTAATGAACCGAGTTCTGGAAATGTCAAGATTGACTTTGATATTGGTCAGAGCTCAAAATAAAAGCAGATGAGTTTTCCCAACAACTTAAAGGGCTTACTTTATATTTATAAATACTTGAAGAGAGTTTTAAGTTAAGTTTAGTTATTTAAAGTTCCCATTTTTACACATTTACTTACCAATAACCCTTTCTTTTGTCTCACTTACAGGGCCGTCACACGAAGACTGGTCAATTGGCTGCCATAAAGGTGATGGACGTCACCGAAGACGAGGAGGAGGAGATCAAGCTGGAGATCAATGTGCTAAAGAAATACTCAAATCATCGCAACATTGCCACTTACTACGGTGCCTTCATTAAGAAGTCGCCGCCCGGTAAGGATGACCAGCTGTGGCTGGTGATGGAGTACTGCGGTGCTGGATCTGTGACAGACTTGGTCAAGTCCACCAAGGGCCAGAGCTTGAAGGAGGAGTGGATAGCCTACATTTGCCGCGAGATCCTGCGTGGCCTGAGTTACCTGCACTCGAACAAGGTCATTCATCGTGACATCAAGGGCCAGAACGTGCTACTCACGGACAATGCTGAGGTCAAGCTGGTGGATTTCGGTGTCTCCGCGCAGCTGGATCGCACGATAGGCCGGCGCAACACATTCATCGGTGAGTGATCCGGATGAGTCACCTGTCTCTCTGCCATCTGTAATCCTGCCTACCTGCTAAACTGGCTTTACTCTTCCCCCTCTGTCACTCTGTCATCCGTAGGTACTCCCTACTGGATGGCCCCCGAGGTCATTGCCTGCGACGAGAATCCCGATGCCACGTATGACAACCGCTCCGATCTGTGGTCGCTGGGCATCACCGCCCTGGAGATGGCTGAGTCACAGCCTCCGCTCTGCGATCTGCATCCGATGCGCGCCCTCTTCCTGATTCCTCGCAATTCGCCGCCGCGGCTTAAATCGAAGAAGTGGACCAAGAAGTTCCAGAGCTTCATTGACACGGTGCTAGGTGAGTCACTGCTGCTGCGGCGTGGTGTGGGGTTAAAATTAATTGGAAAATTGCTGCGAGTTGCTTATTGAAAGAGAGGTCCAATTAATACGACGTCTTCATTTGCTGAGTTGCTAATTCAAACTGATTTTATTCTTAATAAGTGCTAGCTTAGGTAGCTAACATGAAAATCTTATTTCTAGTCTTATTTTATATACAATTTTTGAGCGCGATAAGGGTGACATAACCCGACCGCGCTATGTTTTCAGAGATATGCTGAGATCCCACGCAGGGGTTTAGCTTACATTGCATTATTTGTGTTAGGCTCAAGTGGCCACTATATTTAAAGATATGCTGAGATCCCTCGCAGGGCTGTTTAGTTTTGGATATATACAGAAGAAAGAAGCCCATTATATGATTGAGAAATCGTGTAGAATATAGGCATTACCTTCGCGTTAACCTTGACAATCCCCTACAAAATTCCCCAATTGCAGTGAAGGACTATCACCAGCGGCCTTACACCGAGAACCTGCTGAAGCATGCCTTCATCAAGGACCAGCCCACAGATCGCCAGGTGCGCATCCAGCTTAAGGATCACATCGATCGCTGCAAGAAGCGCAAGCAGGAGAAGGAACGCGAGGACTATCGCTACTCGGGCTCCGACAATGACGATGACGAGCCCCAGCTGGCCGGCGAGCACAGCTCCATTGTCCAGGCACCGGGTGGCGATACGCTGCGACGCAACTTCCAGCAAATCCAGGAGGGTCGCCTGGCCGCCGAACAGCAGCAACAGCAGCATCACCTGATGGCTCAGGCGCAGGCCCAGGCGGCAGCCGCACATGCCGCCGCCCAGGCCCAGGCCCAGCTGCAGCAGCAGCAACAGCAACAACAGGCCGCGGCAGCAGCGGCGGCGGCAGCCCATGCAGCGCAGCAGGCACAGGCCGCCCAGCAGCAGGCGCAGGCCCAGCAACCACAGGCCAATCGCCAGCAGAAACCGCCATCGGTAGGAGGCTTCAAGTTCTCAGGAAATAATTTATTAATCCCGATATATATTTCCCAACAGCGCCAGCCGATCGAGGAACTGGGTCCGCCGGCACGCCCGCCACAGCGCCTGATCGTGGTGCCGGATCCGCCGCACGCCAATCGGCCATTGCCACCGACCCCCAAGTGCGGGGAGCCGGCGGGACAGACGCCGCAGCAGCAGCAGCGCAACTCGCAGAATAACTTCAAGCCATCGGTGCGTATCGGGCGAAGATTAGCGGCAAGAAGAGGGCAGGGCTGAGCAGGCGGCGGCCGATAAGGCAATCGGGAAATCCGATCTCGTGGGGAGGTTTCTGGAGCAATGACTTGTCCAGTTGAGAGCTTAACAGTTTGGGGGGGAATTATATAAAAGAAGGATGCTCTCTATAACCCACAAAACCCCGTTAACCCGTATATTGATTGTAGCCCCCGGTCGATGATGTAGTTAGATTTTTATGTTGCCCATATACATAAATGTGAAACCATGTAAATGTCGAATACCATTCTTATCTTATCCTAATTTCTATATCTCTTTTATTTTCATGTTATGTGCGCCTACATAATCTATAAATATATATATTAATATGCCATATATATGCATTGATAAACCTGTATACTCTATATATATATATATATATGCGTAACTCTCGATTTATGATTTGACTCATGTGTACATCATCCCGTTGCGCCGTTAATCCAACGTATGATTTCCGAACGACACTTAAACACAAACTTAAAATCGAACACACAACAATCATGACTACAACAACAACAATAACAACAAACAACAACAGTTACCACCAAGGAGACCTGAGGTATGTCCTACGATTTTCAGTTTGAAGCCTGTTTGCATCTGTTTCTCTTTTTTGTTCACTTGCTTGAGTTGTTTTCCTATCAAGTTTGCATACATTCAAAGCATGAAGTGCGTTGCAGAAATGGAAAAAAAATTTACAAATGATTTTCTAGCCAAAAAATTAAAAAAAAAAAATTTTGCTGAACACGACTTTGTTCTCAAAAATTTTCCATCACATCACGTTTTTTTTTTAGATAAATGTTTATAAAGTTCTGCAACACACTTCACATCGATTGTTTTCTATTTGTAAAAACCCCTAAGAACCCTTCCCCCTCAAAACCCCCTTTTGGAACTTAGTCAAAATTAATCTAAAAATCTAATGGAGGTACACATAAACCCCTCGTAACTCTGGAAACCCCCAAATTCCACACCTTTTGCACGTGCCACACTTCTAAACTAAATTTCCCAAGCTAAAAAAAAAGATACGGATTGACTAACCCCCAAAAACGTAGATTGATACCTATGTTTATTGGAGCATATGGAGTTTCCTGTGTGATTGATGCGTTTCTAATGCCGTTTCCAACAAGTAAAGCGCCGAAACTAACGTACGAGTAGATAAGAACTAACCACCGAAGCTTTCTAACCCTATAACGTTTCTCTGTGTAACGCTGATCCATGGATCTAAGTTCTCACACTTTTTCGCCTGGCGTTTTGAACGTTTTTATCTATAAGGAACCGAATAGTGTCGAAGGAAAAACAATCTAATGCTCTCTTACTTCTCGTTCCCCCCCAAAATACCAATAAAAAACCCGATCAACAAATAAAACGTGGTATAATGTGCAAAAACTACACAAAAACACCCAACAAAATACACAACAAAAACCACACACAACACATCACAATACACACACACACAAAATCCTCCTTCTGACCCCTCGAAATCGCAAAAACGAAAACAAATGTATTGTAAAAACTGTAGGATCATTTGGATGTGTTAGCAGCACAATTAAATGAATTGGGCGTGGTCTCCTCCCAACAGCCGCAGCCACAGACAGCAGCCGGGATTCAGGGATCCCAGCAGCAGCAGGCGCAGCCGGAAGCGCCGCCAAGGAATAATCGTCAGTCGAGCGGCCTGTCTTCCAGCGGATCCGCATCGGGCGGTTCCTCAAAGCCAGCCGCAGCGCTGCCCCAGCAGGGTAACAATCATCTGGGCCAACCGGTGAATCCGCTGGACCCGCTGGACAGCAGCGATTCGGATAGTGAGCCGGATGAGCCCAACGATCGGGCCAGGAACGATGGCACACTGCTGGCCAGCGATCCGCCCAAGCCGCTGTAAGTATCGAGCACAAAGAAAAGGGGCGTGGCAGGTTGCAAGCAATAAAATTTTACAAATCAAACGATGCAACGTAGCAGCAGCTCACTTGAATAAAAAACATTAGAAAAAAAAACAGGGGACCGTAGACAATAATCTTTTTAATTCTGTAATTTTTTGGGATTTTTACTTTTACAAAAGTTTTTTAAACTTTTAACAATTGTCTGAAAACCTGGACAAATCGTCTTTAAAAATAAACGTTATTATTTGAATTCCAGTTCCAAAGAAATCCTTCAATACATAACTCGCTATACGGCCGCTGCATTTCGCTATAACGGCCTTTTTTAATTACGTCTTAAATGTTCTTTTCCGAAAAAAAAGGATTTTTTCGATGTGGATACTCTACAGAATAAGTGATTCGTTATACGGCTTTCCTATCTATCTAGGCCGTAAAGCGAGGTTTGGATCTATTCTCTAAAAATTGAGTAATACTTAATGTATATTTTTAGATTATTACAAAAGAAATTAAATCACAATTTACGGTCCCTGATTAGAAGAACACAATCATCTCTTTCTCTCTCTCAAAATACTAACCCGACTTCACAACATTCTTGTCTCTCACCCATTTAAACACTCCATTGATTACCTACCACTGCCTCCTACACCCACTACACCTTAAACCCACTCCCATTTCATTTCCATTGTCACCCCAAACGACGATTTGCCGCCCCTTTTTTCGTTTTCGATTTGTGTTTTTTGTGCCTTTTTGGTTTTTCGTTATGTTCAGACCCGAATTTTCATATAGGCCTGGCTTGGGACCGGTTTCCGAGGACGCCAATACGACGCCGTTAAGCCACGGCAGCGGCGGACCGCCTAACCGCCCACTGCCCCCGACGCCGGATGATGACGACCAGGCCGGAGATCGCACACTGATCATGAAGCGCGTAAGTAGCACTATCTCGAGATACCCGATACCCACATTCGATATCAACTTCTTTATCCTCACATATATGCGTAAGAATCTTTCTTTAGTTTAGTTCAGACACTGCTCATGCAGTGCAGCTTCAAGACCCCATGGCCCTCGGGTGCACTGCATGGGCAGCTCTGTTTTAGTTCTTTGTTTTGATTTTTACTGATGAGATGCAATAATCGGAGGGCTAGGAAACTGATTTTTAGGAATCGGTGACAATTGTACAAAAATTGTAAACTAGCTTTTGTAGGGTTAAAGGTCTGCAAACCCCAAAAATAAATTTAAATTTAAAACTAAAGAACAAACCTAATCCAAAACAATAATAAAAAAAAACAGCGTAATATTAAATAAGTTAAACCTGGTTGTGGTTCTCTTTAGCAAAAGAAAAAAAAACATGAAATGAGTTTAAATATAATTTGATTTCCTTACTAAATTTATTTGAATTTGAATTAATCTTGATTTGATATATTGATTATATTTTTAAATAGTAACTTAATGGCGTAAGCAGTGTGAAATCTTTTTCGTGAATTTTACTTTCTTTGTGTAAATTTCTTTTCCAAATTTTATTACTACACCTTTACTTGATTTTGTATAAACTTTTTGTGTATATTTTTGATTGAGCCATGTGTGATGTTGCATCTATGTATGGATATATAAATGCACTGATGCATAGAATATGTTGTCACGATCGAAACATTGTACATACATGACTATATATATGCACTATATGCACAAACACCCCATATATAGTATAATATATATATATATATCCGACCGGAATGAAGAAGCAGAAGCAGAATTCATGAAAAACTTTCCATGCTGCGGTGGGTTTTTAGGAAGAAAGAATCCCAGCTCTCTTTAATCGCAGGTCGACAAAAATTGGATTTATCATTGCCACAAGACGGGAGTCTATAAAATGGTTCTGAAGATTATTTTTCCCATTAATTGATAGTGTAAGGGTGGAAATATTCAATTAAGTTTCAGTTTTTGAGAGAATTGTGTTAAAAAAAAAACCTTAACTTTAACATTTGACGTTAACGTTAATATAAAAAGAAAGCGAATTAAGTAAGGTCACAATATTATGACCTCGAGTTAGCTAGAACCCCTCAATGACTTGATATATATTATACCTTTGTTTATATATTAAATATTATATATCTGCTCACGTACAAAAAAAAATTGTGTTAAACAAATACCAATTTCACAGATTTTAACGTCACAGTTAACATGAAGTATAAAATAAAAATAAAACTTTTACTTAGAACTGCAATATTACAATTAAATTATATTTTGCTTTATGCTGTCCCTAGATTATAGAGCTTATCTAAGCTCTTTTATAGATTTCGACAATTTTATTAAAACTTAAAGTTAGAGGTTTAACCTGAGGTTAAAGTTTTTTTTTTTTTATTCCGTAAAAAGTTTGATTTATAATTTATATATATTTATAATCTTATGGGAAGTTACTACAATATATTCAGCAATCTGTAAGAAAACCTATCTCAGAATCTCTAGAGTTTTGTCTTGTGGCTGTGGTGTTTGTATCTAAATTTTTGTTGATCAGTGTATCTAGAATGCCTCTCTAAGTATGCAAAAACCGTCCAAAACTTAACACAATTCTTCTCTTGCTGCGTACTCACAAACAACAACAACAACTACAACTACAACAACAACTACTCCTCCCTGAAAACCAAACAAAAATCCCTCTGAAATCCTGAAAATCCTGAATTAAAACCGACCGACCGAACGTGTAGAAACTCGAGCAGAACAACATTAATCGCCTGCAAAAGTCCGCGTCGACATCGCATGCCAGCGTTACACCGCCATCACATACTCGCGGCGACCAGGATTCCCGTCTGCTGAGGGACTGGGACTTTGATCGCTTCTTCCCCAAGAACGCCAACGGACCGAGAGGGAACAGCAACCGAGGAAGTGAGAACAGTAGCCCGACGACAACGGCCAGTCTGAGCAGGAGCTCGCAGCTGAGCACACTCAAAGTGGACACGAAGCTGCAGCGGGCCAGTGTGGCGGAGGCCATAACGAGGCCAGTGCCACGTGGCTATCAGCCGCTGAAGGGCGCCGAGCCGAGTGCCAGCCAAAGTATTGCCAAAGATCAGGGACCAAGTCCCAGTTCCAGTTCCACACAACAAGCGCACAAGCGTCAGGATTCCGACTCCAAGCTTCCGATTAACTTTGTGCGGGGTTTTCGGCGCGAGAACTCTGACTTCTTTCCGCTCACCAAGCGCCACTCGGCGGTGCTGAGTGGTGGCACCAGCTCGGGAACGGCCACGGGAACAGGATTAACATCCAGCACCAACCAGCAGCAGCCAGCAAGAGCCAGTGCCGTGTACCAAAGGAACAGCATTTACAACAGCAGCCTCACAAGCAGCAGCAGTGCCAGCAGCAAGAACCAAAAGGAGAATGCCTCGACGCCAGCAGGACCGGCAGGAGTCACTGCATCTGTCACGCCACTAGCAGCCAAGGGAGCTGCGCCCAAGCCTTCCAAATCCCTGGCCAGCTTCAACTTCCTGCGACCGCGTCGCGAAAAGACTGAATCCGTCATTGTGCTGCAGAATGCGGCAGTTCGTGCCCAGCGGCAGCAGCAGTTACAGCAGCAACAGGCACAGCAGCTACTGCAGCAGCAGCAGCAGCAACAGCAGCAGGTAAACGTTCTCAGCTCGCACAAAACAACAACAACAACTACAACCGAGAGAGGCAAACATTTTATTCCAAAAATGCTGCGAAAACATAAAACTCACCACAAAAAAAAGAAATTATTTGCAAAAAAAAATGTTTATTCCATTTAAATGTGTTTTGTCTTGGCGCCAGAAACGTAAACCAAACCCAAACTACCTAAAAAAAAAAACCAAGGCAACAAACTGTTGAAATTTACCATTTGCATACGCACACCACACACCCACACCTCACACGCACACACACACACACCACGCACTGTTAATAAACATTAAACTAATGGCTCGTAAATAAAAATGCTAATCGAAAAAAGAGCTGAGAATGTAACAAAAAAATATTAGATGAAAAACATTCATAACATACACTGTGTATTTTAACTTTTCTTTCATTGCTTGAGCATGTTTTGGTTTCATTATGGTTTTATTTCTAATTATTTTTATATATTTAATTGCATTCCCATTTTATTTATCAATCAGAACCCAACGCCATCTCTTAGAAACTAAGCTAACCGCAACCTTAATTAAGTCAACGCTACGCTCTCTCTCTAATACGCTTAAGAACTGTGTGATTAACAAATGCCAATCTATTATTGCCTTCTAACTGATAGAACATCTGTATATAATAACTCTAAAAATGTCCCCATCGAAAAAGAAAACAAAGCAAAAGTATCGAATCGAATGCTAATGAGATCAAGTTTTAATACCCGTAGTGCAGGTTGAAGCTATCCTAAACTTCTTGTTTATATGTTAATAACGGTGTCGATGAAGATTTACGATTGGAGGCAGCTCTCTCAGTGATCGATTTAGCAGCCGTTTCCAATTTAGTGCGATAATAAAAGTAGCTATTTTAATTATAATATGGTTTTAAGTGGGTTTTTAAATAATTCTGGAAATGCTTAACTGTTTCAGAGGAATTTCAATAAGTAGATGTTTTTAATTGGCACAGAAACCACTAAGAAGAAAAATAATTAGAAATATAGTCAGCAGGGATGCCCCCGAAAATCACTTTGGGTTTGAATTCTATTTTAAAAGGTGCTAAAAGTATGCAATGAAAAATGTTAGCTGTCTTTTGTAGCATACCTTTGGACATCAATTAAAATTGATTACAAATTCACAGCGATTTCTGTGGCACTCCTGTAACTTTTTCTTTTAACATTAATAAATATTATATTAAATTTCTAATAGTTTGGCTAGTTTATTTTTATTTAGAAACTGGAAAGAAAGAAATGCTCTCTCTTTAGACACTGTCTCTTTGCTGCCTCGTATATAACCTTTGTAACTCTGCTCTGTGTATCATCTCTGTATATAAAACATTATCGTGGGTGCTATAGAAATCACTAGAGATTTGAAATCTTTTAAAAATATGTCTAAAACTGGGCAACAAAATGTTAAAAAGTAAAAAATAACAAATTTGCACTGAATTTGGTACCTCAAACATTTCACTGCCTACTTTTAGACACCTTTTTGAGAGATTTCAAAACTCTAGTGATTTCTTTGGCATCTCCGTATATTTGCTTTCGCTCAAAATTGTTTTAAAGCTTTTTCTCTGTACAAAAGACAAACTCAAAATCGAAATCAATTAGAAAAGTTTGCTGGTTTGGAAAGTTAATTAAGAAAAGCAATAAATAAATCAAAGCGCGAGAGTGTTATTGCAAACTTGAGCCCACGTTTTGCCTGCTGAAGTTGCTGTGTTTGCTAATTATTTAGTTTAAGTTTAGTTCCTAGCTTTAAAACAATTTTGAAACACTCGAAAAAAAAGACAAGCAGGATGCCCATTAAATGTGATAGTTTGTAAGCTCAAGGATATACACACACACACAACATACACCCACCACTTTATCTGTATCTGTATCTAAATGTATATCGAATACGAAGAAACCACCAAAAACCACAAGGCTTAGTAGTGTCGGGGTCCATCATCCATAGGCAACAACTTACCTCAAAGTGTGTCTCATTGGCATTCATATTTATATTTTGTGCTGCTGCTCCTTGAATCTTTATGTTCTCTCTTTGTACGTTTCCTTGAATCTCATTACGTTTGTTTTACTTTCCGTTTCTTCTCCATTCTATAACCCATACTCTCTCTCTCTCTGTCTCCCACTCGTTTTTCTAATTAATTTCATTACAAATTTGGTTACAAAGAAAGAAACCTTCAATGTACTCATAATACGGTTCCATCTGCTCCCAAACAGAATCGAGGAGGAGGCGGCGGCAGCGGCGTAGGAGGCGGTGGAGGCGTCAGCGGCAGCAGTGGAGTGGGCGCCGATGGACTAGGCACTCCCGGAACCAGGACCAGCAGCGTCCTGCCCGATCTGCTCAGCCAGGCATCGCCGGCAACGCCACCGCGTCACGATAAATCATCCAGTGAGGAGGTGAGTGTATAATATATGCCATTTATCAGTTTTAATCGATTTTTCATTGTGTTTTTTTTTTTTGTTTGTCGTTCGTAACCCCCCTTGTGTCCGTCCACCTTTGAGTATTATTTATTTATTGTTTCGTTTTACATTTACTTTGTGATAATAATTCGTTGTATCGTCTCTGTATCTGTCTCTGTTCGAGTAGAAATCAGAAAACCATTGCCAAAAGGCGAGTCATTCGCATTATCTTTGTTAGGATTCATGGCTAGCACTTGAAGTTCTCTTCCGGAGTCATAAAATCTTATCATTATCAGTCATTAATATTACGAATCCACCTTTGGTTATCTTTAATTGTTAAGCAATCATAATATTACTAACCTGAGTAATAAATTCAAGTACTTGGCAACGAAATCCGTACAGAAACCTTCAATTACCTTTCCCCACTTTATTATTTTTTGTGATTTAAGGCCCCAATATCTAACCCTAATCATAAATGTGACTAATAACTAAGAAACTTAAAGAATATATCTGCAATAAACATATATAGTATGTATTTCTTTGACGTGGAGTGCAAAGTTCATTATGGCCTTATGATACTGTATTTAAAGACCTCATTAATTTGAGTTTTCATTAGAATTGAAAACTTGACAGCAACCATAGGATTTTACGGAAGTGCGAGCAAGACGACTATAGGGCACTTTTAATGAGAAATTAATGCATTAATTGCTCATTAATTGACAAACCCGATGGGTCTATTGAAAAAATACCAGGCAAAAAATGAGTTCGATAGAAAATACCGTCGGTAATGCGTTCAAAAGTATACTTATTTCTCATTAGACAAAACGGTCTCATAAAAGTCTTGGAAGCCAATTGGTGCCAAAAGTTCAACTTAAGGTTATTCACCTTATATAATGGACTCGTATGGTTCCATATAAATTCGTTCCTTGCGCACTTTCTAATTAAACCTCTGTTATTTCCTCGGTAAAAGCAAATTTCTACATTTTTTCCTTCTGTTGTTTACCTTTTACGGCAGTGTGACCGTAGTCGCATTACAAAAAAAATCCGAATCAAAAAACACATATAGTTGTCTCTTTCAAGGTTCTAATAAGGCCTCTAATTAATGAAAACTTGTGCCCTGTGTCATACCACCATTATGAACAGTGTTTAAACAATGAAATTAGTCGAAAAATAATGGCATGGAGGTCTCTTACCCAAAAAGCATGACTTAGAAAAAATAATTTGATAGAAAAAACCAAGTAAACCAAGAACCAAAAACGTTTAAAACAAAAATTTCTTCTTCTATAATTGTGCTTTGTCTTTCCGCAACGTTTGAGCTGATGGCCACTACGATATATTCTAACCAAATTACAAAAAATTACCAATCAAATACAAAACAAACAAAACATTACAAATAGTAAGTATGAATAATAAAAACCAACAACCAAAAAAAACCCTTCGACAAAACAACGCTCCTTATTTTTGTATAATTTGCTGTCTCTTATATAAAAACCAACCAAAAATTCCAACAACTTCCCCTTTAATTAAAACCAAGAAAATACTTTTGTGTATAGTTTTTAATTTTCTCCACACACTCTCCCTCTTTCATCACATTTTGTATGTGTTCTTTTTATGTTAAGGGATAAGGAAGACGTCCTTTGTTCACTATTTTTTCACTCCACCTTATTTTATCCCATCACTAGGAATGTCTTTCAGTTTATTTCTCTCTCTGTACATAGAATAAAGAGTTCTCCGATATCAGATGTACCCATTTTATAATTTTTATCGCAAGGAATATATATACCATCCGATTCACTGTCTTCTGCGTTGTATAGCAACTTTAACTAACATATTTCGCCTACAGTGGTTACAGTTACACACAACATACACACAACATACACACACATACAACAAACACTCGAAGATAATATTCCAAAATATTTGTATTGTTTTTTTTACACACACAAACACCAAACTCTAGTCAACTTTAATCTGGAGTTAAAAAATAATGCTTTAAAATGTACCAAGAACCCACTCTTGAATCATTGTACATTTCTCCAGTTGACTAGCGTTATTTATAATGCATTTTCTATATAATTTAAATCATTGGCCTCCAAGGGAAAGACTAAACACATATCGATATTATTTATTTGTTTTTTCTAACACATTTTCAACATTTTTCACTCACTGTTAACATATAAATAAATGATTTTTGGCTACACACTTTCGATTATTATTGTTAGTTTAAGCATTTTGCACTTAACACACACTCCACACACTGTAATACCCTCACTACGCACAAACACACACACCCAAGAAACCCAGCATGTGTAAATTATTTAATTTATTTAGTTTTTAGTTGAAAATCTCAAAACTAATTGATATTTTTTTCTTGCACTTTTTCTATTTTTCTTTTCTTTTTCTATATATAAAAATAAACAAAAAAAAACCCCAAACAAACCAAACGATAAAACAAAACAAACGAATAATCGAAATAATCGAACCAAAATCGATAACAGTATCAGGCGGCCATTAGCTCATCCGTGCATTCCACGCCATCGAAATCGTTTATCGCTAGCAGCGGAAGCGGCGGCGCCGCTCTAGGCGGTCTCGGCTTGGGGGGCGGTACCGTAATTGGGGGCGTGATTATCAGCAGCAATAATCACTCGCCGCAATCAACGATATCGCTCGCCTCGTCCTCGTCGAATTCGCGCCAGAATTCGCCAAAGAATTCGATCAGCAAGACGCGCTCCTCCAGCAGTATTACTAATCTCTTGCACAAATCTGCTTCTTCCTCCTCTGCGAACCTTCACCACCTGACGCCCTGCTCCTCAACGTCATCGGCCTCGCTCTCGATCTCCAACAACCACACACCGCTGCCACCGCACGCGTACGCTCTGCAACAGAAGCAGCGCAGCTTCCTGACCTTCGGCTTCGGTGCCGGCGGCTCCGGTCCATCGCGTCGCGAGTCTCATGTCAATGTCAATGTGACGCCCACCTCGCATGAGGCGGCCAACGATACGCCCGAGATCCGTAAGTATAAGAAGCGCTTCAACTCGGAGATTCTGTGCGCGGCGCTCTGGGGCGTCAATCTGCTGATTGGCACAGAGAATGGTTTAATGTTGCTGGATCGATCCGGTCAGGGCAAGGTGAGTTCGAAATCAGAAAGGAATAAAAGGATATAGATACTTATAATACTTGAATTGAATACCAAACAGGTGTACCAGCTCATTTCGCGACGTCGTTTCCAGCAAATGGAGGTGCTAGAGGGCCAGAACATATTGGTCACCATATCCGGAAAGAAGAATCGCGTGCGCGTCTACTACTTGTCCTGGCTCAAGTCGAAGATCTTGCGAACCGATGGCCTGTCCGATGTGAGTTCTTGAATAAAGTAACTTTTAAAAGCAGTTTCTAATTTTAAAAATCCAATTACAGCAAGTGGAACGTCGCAATGGCTGGATTAACGTTGGTGATCTCCAAGGTGCTGTACATTTTAAGATTGTCAAATACGAGAGGATTAAGTTCCTAGTGATTGCATTAAAAGACTCGATTGAAATTTATGCATGGGCACCCAAACCATATCACAAATTTATGGCATTTAAGGTGAGACTTTCTTACACACACACATCTCTAACATTATTTTCTATAACTAATATTTATGTTTTTTTTTTAAGAATTTTGGTGAATTGGAACATCGCCCGCTTTTGGTCGATCTAACAATTGAGGATCAATCGAGACTGAAGGTTATCTATGGCTCCGCCGAGGGTTTCCATGCAGTTGATTTAGATTCAGCTGAAGTATACGATATCTATCTTCCCAAGCATGTAAGTTCAACTCGTTTAGATAAGTGCCAACTATTGATTTAATAATTATTTGCTTATGCAGACTCAGGGTGCAATCATTCCGCACTGTATTGTGGCGCTTCCAAACTCAAATGGCATGCAATTGCTGCTATGCTATGACAATGAAGGCGTCTATGTCAACACTGTGGGTCGTGTCTCCAAGAATATTGTACTGCAGGTAAGTCATCGAGGCAATTGTGGATTCCTCCTGTAAGTGTAATTGTTGCTAACATTTTATTTTTTCTTTATTTTTTAGTGGGGCGAAATGCCCACCTCAGTGGCATATATTGGCACGGGACAAATTATGGGTTGGGGCAATAAAGCAATAGAGGTGAGTAGTTTAAAATAATGTTTTTAGTTTATAGATAAAAAGCTTTAAGTTAGGTAGAGGTGGAGAAACATCGATGAAAACATTGATGCATCGATGTTTTTGATCTTTTGAAAACATCGATGTTTTATGGCGACTATCGATGTTTTTTCACATCACTAAGTAAGG
>JAEIIF010057888.1:0-12263 GCA_018874455.1 Drosophila trapezifrons | reverse complement strand
GATGCACTGCCGACCTTGTTCTGCTTTGCCGACCTAAGCTTTTATCAAAGTTTTCAACCTCTTCATTAAAGTTTTCAACCTTTTCTCAACGTTTTTTACCTTTTCATCAAAGTTTAGATGGAATACTGGATTTTTTAGGGGGAAATATCGACTGTATGAGATTTTTTAGGGGGAAAGCAAAACTTGTATCTGGCAACACTGTACAAAATAGCGTTCGTTCCATCGGGCTGTAGTTGCCCCAAATCTGACCCCAAATCAACCAAGGAGACCAAGGAGACCAGCTGGAGCGACGACCGAGGACAGCCGGACGCAGTGCATGTGAGCGCAACGACGGAAACGCACCGCACAGCACAAAACTGAGGGACAGCAGCGCACCTGCTGCCGCAGAAACCAAAAAGACTCCAAACTGCGGACTGCCAGCCCAGCGGAGAAGCCGCCATGAATGCCCTGCGGCAGTTCTACCTGGAGATCCCGATTGTCACACGGGCCTACACGACTGTCTGTGTGCTCACCACACTGGCGGTGGTAAGTGGAGCCGGCCCGGATTGGGTGGAGCTTTGTCAAGAGGGTGACGTGTACCGTCTAATCGGCGAACTTTGCCAACTGTCTTCGATCTCTTCGCCAGCACCTGGACCTGGTGTCGCCGCTGCAGCTGTACTTTAACCCCACCCTCATCGTTAGGAAGTTCCAGATATGGCGACTGGCCACCACATTCCTATACTTCGGCACAATCGGCATCAGCTTCTTCTTCAACATGGTGTTCACATACCGCTACTGCCGCATGCTGGAGGACGGCTCGTTCCGTGGCCGCAGCTCGGACTTCGTCATGATGTTCATTTTCGGCGGCGTCTTGATGACCTTCTTTGGGATCTTCGTCAACCTGCTGTTCCTGGGCCAGGCCTTCACGTTGATGCTGGTCTACGTGTGGTCGCGCCGCAACCCGCTGGTGCCAATGAACTTCTTTGGCGTGCTCAACTTCCAAGCTCCCTACCTGCCTTGGGTGCTGCTGTGCTGCTCCATGATCCTGGGAAACACCGTATGGGTGGACATTATCGGCATGGGCGTCGGTCACATCTACTACGTGCTGGAGGATGTCTATCCCACGCTGTCCAACGGCTACAGACTGATCAAAACGCCCTACTTTCTGTGAGTTGTCATCCTTGAAAGCTAGTAGTTCCCGTAAATTATATCCTGTAACTTTGTCCGTAGGAAACGCCTCTTTAACGAGCACATTGAGCGCAACTACCAAGCGCCCGCCGAGGATCGTCCCGGGGGCTTTCCATGGGGCGGCGAGGGTCAGCCGCTGCTGCCGGAGCAGAATGCGGCTGGCGGACAGCAGGAACCGGCGGATCAAGCGCCTCCGGCCGCAGCGGCGCCGCAATAACAAAACTAGAAAACTTGATTGTTAAACTGTTTTCTGTTCAAACGACGACGACGTAGACGACGACAACAATGTTGTGTACCCCTCCGCCACCTCCCGTTTGGTGCTTGGTGTAATTAGGCGTATAGTATTGAGAGAGGCGTGCAATAGTTAGCCAAAGTTAATGCAGAGCGTGTGTGTATGTCATCTATTGGTTTGTTTTCTGATGCAGAGTCCAATCGCCGCGCGAAATGTACTTTAAGTTTGCCCTCACGACAGATTGAACCTACACTGCACATGTGATTATATATATACAAACAAGCTACAAATAAACCATGATGTAAAAAGCCCTTATATAAGTTCGAACTGCATTGTTGAGTCCTTTGAGAGACGTTTTTAACAAATTCAGTTAATAAGTTACAACAAAATAGGCAGCTAGCTATTAAAGGAACGGGAAAGGGGATGGGCTATTTTCCGAAACAAGCCTGTTGCTCTTCTTGGACAAAATCTTGTGTTTTCGCCATAAAAAAAAACAGTTTTTATATTTAATTTGTTGCATCCAACCGAAAACTACCTTGAATTAGCAAGAAATCTCATTGATTTAATTATTTTTAATGTTATTCTATAATTATTTAAAAGATATTGACAAATTTTCAAAATGTTCTTTCTATTTACATATGTTTTCAATAACATGATTTTTGCCGCGCCAATTAACACTTCTAAAAAAAGAAAACATTTTTAGCAAGCGAAAATATTCAAGTGCGCGCCAAAATGAACCGGAACCAGTTTCTGTCGTTGCCACCTCTTTTCATAAGCCTTTTTGGGATCAATGTGTGACCACCTGCCGTGGAGGCAAAAATCCGTTATTTTTCTTTCCCAATTAAACTTTTTTTAGTTATCGGTATCACGCTGCTTTGGCTGTTATTTTTTAACAACACTCAATTTTTAGCCCGTTTGACTAGAAAAGTATTAGGAATTATGCATAGAACATAAAGTCAGGATGTCGAAAATTGTAATGAACCAACTGACCCACCCGCAGCGTGTCCGCCTCCTCTACAAAACCATTCTACGACTCCACCGAGGTAAGCTGAAATGAGGCCTACATATGAGTCTCCACTTCGTCAAGATCTTCTGTTATCCATAGGAATGCCGGCGGAACTGCGAGCCCTGGGCGACAGCTATGTGCGGGACGAGTTCCGGAGACACCTCAAGTGCAATCCCATGGAGGCGCAGCTCTTTATGACCGAATGGGCGGTGAGTTTTACGTAATTGCCAAGACGACCATCCGCTGACAAGTTCCTTCTCTTGCAGCGCTATGCTTCGACAATCACTCAGCAGCTGGGCCTGCGGGGCAAGCCCAAGGGCGGTCTTGGCGAGGAGATCGACCCGACGGCCGTGGAGATGCTGAAGGACGACCAAGTGGTGCAGTTGTATGAGCTCATGCTGGCCGCCAAGGGCCTCGATGGCGATACAATCACGGCGGACGATGTGCGGGGCAAATAAACTTGTTGATGCTTTATTGTGCGTGTTTCTCCAACACCTTGTACACGAACTTAATGCCATTCTCCTCCTGCACCTCCTCCGGTGTGCCGGCGTCGAGAGCAACCTCGCGGAAGCCGTCTGGGATCGCGGGAAAGAAGGTGTCGCACTCGAACTTTCCCTGAACCTTGGTGATGTACAACTTGTGGCAGCGCGCTGAGGCCATGGCTTCTGCATATACCCCGCTGCCGCCGACGATCCAAGCAGTTTCGATCTGCTCTTTCTTGGTCTCCAGGTGCTGCATGGCCGCCTCCAGATTGCGGCACAGGAGCACGTCCGCGGGCAGTTCCGACGGCTGCAGCGTGGTGCTCAGCACAATGTTGAGACGCTCCGGAAGCGGGCGCTTACTTTCCGGCACCCCGAAGTACGTATTCTTGCCCATGATGACGGCATTGCGCTTGCAGGGATCGCTGGTCCGCCTGGTGGTGCGGCTAAAGTACTTTAGCTCGGATCTGTGGGGATTCTAATCTTATCAGTATGCAAATCTGCATTATCTCCGTTCCGTAAACTTACTTTAAATGCCAGGGCAGGTCGCCATTAAGGCCGATGCCGAAGTTTTCGCCAACTGCCACCATTAAGTTGAAGCGCAACATTTTTCTGCCTGTCATTCGCTCTAATTAGTTAATCTGTCATATTTAATATTCAGCTTGAAACTTGTTTTAAACAGCTGATCAGGAGCGCGGGAAATTGGTTGCTGTCTGGCAGTATTGCCAGATAACAATTCTGCTTTCCTCCTAAAAAAATCACAAGCAGTCGAGATTTCCCCCTAAAAACGTTTAACCCTAAAATCCCTCCTAGCAAGTGCAAAAACCCCCAAATCAAGGGGAAAACCTCTGATCAGGGAACAAAGAGCGATTGCAAAACCTAACCACTTATCGATATTTAATAGTGGGATTCCCCGAAAAACATCGGTTGTGGAAAATGTTTTTTTTGTATTTCTGAAGAGCCGGCTTAAAATAAGTATTATTGTTTTATATCTTAGCTAATACGTGGTTTAAGGGAATCTTATTCAATTCTGTCCTTAATTTTTTCAGAATCAGAGAAGTCTAAACCATGTCATGTTCCCAACTGTTTAAATTTATTGTTTTTTAATTTGTACATTTTTATCATATGTTTATTCTTATACCCTAAGGGTGTGCCTTCATGCTCCCTTTTAAAATAATCAAAGCTGGTGCCCTGGATTTAAAATGTTGCATCCAAAATATTACTCTGGTCCCTCCAGTAGCCAGTAGGTCTCCATCTCGCCCTTGCCCTTGACCTTGACAAATCCTCGCGCCTCCACTTTGTATCCGACCTTCTGCACCTTTTTCGCCGTATAGTTGGACAGTTGAATCATCCAGGGATCGCTGCTGCTCTCCATACGCGATGCTGTATTGACAGTGTCTCCAAAAAGGCAGTACCGGGGCACCTTCATGCCCACTACTCCGGCCACCACGGGTCCAGAGTTGATTCCCACCCGAATGGCCACGCCGGGCAGAGCGTGGGCCTTCACTTTTTTCATCACGCGCAGGGAAAGATCGCAGGCATGCTCAGCGTGGAGGGGATTGACATCAGGTGCTCCCGAGACCGCCATATACACCATGCCCACGGTCTCCACTTTGTACACGAACGGTGAGATGATCTCTTCGTCCAGTGCTGAAAAGACTTTGTTTAAGGTGGTCACCGCCTGCATGGCATCCTGGATGTTGTTAGATCCGCTGTCGTAGACATTCAGGACCTCGATGAAGATGACGGAAACCTCCTCGAAGCTCTGGCAGACGTGCTCCTCACTCTTCCTCATCCGCTCGGCAATGGGTCGCGGGATCATGGAGTAGAGGAGCTCATCGCCCTGCCGCTTCCAAGAGTCGGCCAGCTCTAAGGACTTCTCCAGCTCATCCGAGCGCTGTTCCTCCTTCTCGAACATGATCTCCAGCTTGGAGCAGTGCTGCCAGCCTGCCATGACGAGCTCTCGACTCAGGCCGTGCGGATTGAGGTCGTTCAGGTACAAACCAATCCCGTGCAGCTCGTCCAAATTCTCGATCAGCGGACTGCAGAGAAAGATCAGCGAGTCCACGTCCTTAATGTAAAACATCTGTCCCTTCAGAAGGATGGACCGCAGACCCACAGAGGTTCTGCGCTGCCCTGTGGCCGGATCGATTTCGATCTTGGAGGAGGTTGTGGCCTCCTCCTCCTTGGCATTCTCCGCACTGAACTCCTGGGCACTGGCCAGAGCCATCGCCTGCGCCTCGTTCAGACTGGCATCGTCGACGGTGTCGTAGTCAATGTTCAAGGCCGCGTCGTAAGCGGCTCGGTTGTGGCCCGTCCGGACGAGTTCGAACTCGAAAAGCACCGTTCGCATCTGCAGAATGGTCTCCCACTCGATTTTCGTGTCCTTCGGCCTCCGACACTTGAAGCGATCCATGACGTGGCTGCCAATAAAGCTCTTGGGGTTGACACCAGGATTATGCAGGATCCAAGTCTCGATTATCTTCTCGCCGGCTAGTGTGATGCACATGTCGTGGTCCAGCACAATGGTGAAGGGGAACAGCTCCAGGAATACGTTCAGGTCCACCGAGGGCATCTTCAGCTGCGAGGGATGGGCCACCACGTTAACCCGCTTGGCCATGTAGTCGCGGTTGTCAAAGTCCAGCCGGTACTTCACGATTACCGTAAGTGGCCCATCCGTCAGTTTGATAGGACCCGCCGTGCCGCCACAGATGTCGTTCTGGCTCTCCAGCACGTAGGCAGTCATGTCCAGGCCGTAGAACTCCCTGGCCACCTCCGTCATCTGGCCAATGAGGTACTTGGACATGCCCGTCCGTCCGCTGCGATAGAGAATCACTGCTCCGTCGTCATCCATGTTGGTCAATTGCATGCTTGGTGACTTCATCTTGGGATAGGTGAAACGCATCTGCAGGTGGATGTTGTCGATGGACTGGAGGAAGTCGCAGAAGTAGCGCCCCGTGGAGCGGATCATCTTGTCGTAGCCGAAGTTGCTGAAGAAACGCACGAAGCACTTCCCGAAGAAGTTCATGCAGAAGTCAAAGGACTCGCCCGTGCAGGCGGACAGGGCGGCGGCAAAGTCCGGCATCAGCTTGTCCGGATAGATCTGGTGCGTCTTGAAGCTCTGGTGCTTACACTCCACTATCTGGCAGACCTTCCGCCAGGTCGCCATGCCGTACTCCTGCTGGATGTAGTGCTGCACGCTCTCGTACAGCATCCCGTACATGGTGGCGGCGGTGGATCTGCGGGGGTATCTGGCTAGGCTGGGTCCTCCTCCTGTCTATAGGCACAAATTGCTTCTGCCAAAGTTTTCCTGTAACGAGCCAAAGTTGGCAGAGACATAATCAGGGTGAGCGGCAGAGCAAAGATTTTCCATCTTCCACAGCTGGTAATTAGGTAAACTCTGTCCGGATCCCGAACCCCGAAGGACGTGAGTTAATTTGGGGTGCGTTAGGTCAGGGATTAGGCGGGACAAGCACAGATAAAGTTGAAGTGATTGATGGGCGGATAAGGATGTTTCGCACCCTGCACAACATGGAAAGCCTCGACTAGGAAATTTCTCTCTGTAGTATTAATGTTTCCTAAAAAATATAACCTGGCCTAATGGAAAAAAACAATTTTAAACATTATCCTATAATCCTTTTTGCTTATAAACAATTTAACAAATTCCCTGCTTAATGTAGTCCAAAATATAAAAGGAACCTGGAGCAGCTGTCATATTTCTCTCCTTATGAGCCATCATATAAAACTACCAGGCGTGAAATTGAGTTAGATTTATAAAGTAAATAAAAAATAGGGCTACATATGCCTGGAGGAACCGTCCAGAGAGATTACCTCCGCTCTTATCTAGACGTCAACGACACTCGGGGAAAGTTAAGACCGCTTTTCCTTCATGTCTTTTGATTTATTGCCCCGACAGTTTAATTTGGCTTCATGTGGCAGACGCAGGCACGCGCCTCCTCGGGGAATCCTGCGACTCCTCCTCAGTCTCCTTTAAGCTTGTCACGTCCTCCGGCGGTAGGAGGAACAGAGCTCATTGTACTCTTGCCTTATTTCCGTTGCCTGTTGTTGTTATTGCCGTTAATTCTCCCCCCTCGAACGTTAACTAACTGTGGCCATAAATTCTCAAACATCTTTCAGGAGCTTGTATATAGTATGTACCTATATTAAATTTTGACCAAAAAACATGCAAATTTCTGACAAAACCCAATGTCGTAAAAAAATAGATAAAAATTCTGTTGTTCCTTGTGGGAGAGGAGAGTAGAGGTTGCCATTTTGATTAATGTTCGGAGAATGTTGGCTGTCAAATATAAAGTATAAAAGGCAAACACTTATTTGGCTTCCGACCTCGGATTTACCCGACTTAATAATAAGTGGATTTAATGGCTACTAAACTTTTATAAATTATGTTTGTCAGGGATATTAAATGATAAAGTGAATATTAAGTGAGGCAGGGAAAACATGATTTAATTATGTCTGTCTTGTTGGAGGGTTTTATTAGGATGACAGGTTCTCCTTGTATTTAGAAATACCTTTAATAGGGATTAATCACTGAATAAGTAACCAGCTTAAGCAATTAATAATAGATATTAATTATAAAAGCTGAAATAGGTAACTTTCCTTTCACTTCTTTTCTAGAAAACTCGTACAACTCTTGCTAAATTTGTTTTAATAATTTAAGGAATCTTTTCTCTCTCTCTTTGACTTTAATACCCAATTCATGCCCAGGTAAGCCACCGATTTCCCTGCAAAATCGACTTGATAAGGTGACAGTGAAATTAGCATATTAAATCCACAAGTATCCCGCTAACTTTATATTGCTCTTTCCGCCTCGTTTCAATACTCTCTCTCTCGCTGGTTAAATTCTCAGCTGCTGCTCCAACAATTGCTCCATGAATCCCTTTTGTTCGCACCTTCAGAAAGAGGCCTCCGACACCGTGAAGTTTTAATTTTATCCACGCGGCATTTGCTCTTCGCTTATTTATAATTTAAGGAGAGTTCCACTCACACACCATATGCTCCGCTCACAGCCTCCCCGGATGCCTAAACTCACTCGATGTATATACGTACGTACTTTTCGGTAGCTCCGGGCTCTCGCTTTTCCGGACTCCGCGTTCCGTCGTCGTCAGTTGCTATTGTTACACTAAATTTGTTTTGCCGCCTGGCGCTGCTTCTTGGCTTCTGGTTCTGGCTCTGCTTCTGATTCTGGCAGTCTGATTTGTTCCATGATTTCCTCTGACGAGCCGAGCTTCGTGAGTCTGGGCCGTCGGTTCCGTCCGGGGCGAAGCTTTTCCCTTTTAGCCGGGACGTCGTCGTTGGGGCGAATGAAGCGTGTGTCGTTGGCGGTCAGGCCTTTTATAGCTCCCCCCGCAGCCGGGTTGCAGTTGGAGCAATGTTTCCATGGCACTTACGACCTCCGTGCCTGCGCCTCGACACGCACTTCCCTGTTTGACCGTGATGGTCATCATCATCACCATCGGACTCGGCAGTCAATGCTCTTTGGCTCAATTGCCACTTTCTCTCCTTCCGATACAGTATCAACATTGACACACAACCGAAGGAGTCATTTTTCTCTCCGTTCGCTCCCTTTAAGGACCTCACTCCCACGACAATGCTTATGTATATGTGGGTGTACGTGTTTGCGTTCCTGGCATTCCGTGCAAAATATTGTCCTTTGGGTCTTACGACTTTTGCGTTACAGTTAAAACGTTGTCCCAGGGTTGGCATAGAAGGAGTCCTGTAAGGGAAAATAAACGGATATTATTTAGAAGAAATTTTAAAAATAAAATTAAATAGTCAGGCTTTTTTTTTCAGTTTTATATAATAAGTATGCATCCTAATAAATTCAAGTATCTTGTGAAATCTCAGACAAATAATTATCTATGTTCATCCAAAGTTGCAATTCGATAGGATAAATACTATAGTTAAAAAAGCCACTTTAGTTTCTATCGAAAGTACTTCCCATACGCAGGCTCCAAAAAGTAGGCAATCCTCTTCAAAATGCCTTTATTTTTGTTTAGTTCCTCAAAACCCTGATTTACTAAATTTAATGTTTATTTTCAACTATTTCTATATGTTCTGTTTCTATATTTCTCTTGTTACAACTAGGTCCTAATGTAATCCATTTCCCACTTCAACTTAACGGTCTCGACTCCCTGGACTTTTTCCAACAGTCTGTCAAATGTATCATTGTGGTAGCCTTTCGCCTTTGCCTTTTCCCATTTCCCAGTTCCCTCTCTGTTCCCAATTCCCTTTTCCCTACGTGGGATGGCTTTGGGGCATCTGTACTTAATGCCATTCCGTTTTCACGCATACTTCAGCAATAAATACACACAATCGCCTCTGTGTGTTGCTGTGTTTGAGAGTAAGGACCTTCGTCCTGGGCTACATATTTGATGGGTTGTTTTAAAGCAATTTAAAGAGGATTTCGAAACTTAACGAATTGAAATCCAAAGCGTTCTGGCGTTCAAAATAAAACCTTCGTCCTGTTTAACCGAAACGGATTTTTCCGACGAGCTTTGTTAAATAAACGTTGACAATTTTATGGGCAGCGCAAGAATTGGCAAACTGATGATAATATGCCAGCATTGGGGAGGTGAGGGGTCAGAGCTGGGTCTGGTCAGGCATCCCCTTGTCAGACACAAGGAAGGGATATTTCGGGCATGCTTAAAAGCCACTCAAAATGCCATTAATAACACAAACGACAGGCGCGCGTAAAATGAGAAAACAACGCGAAAACTACAAAGACATCTCAGTGTTGTCCTTCGCTTCCCCGAAGGAACAACTTAATGACTGCGTTATGCGATTAATTGCACTGAGAGAAAATAGCCTTAAAGGGAACTATTGTTACAAATGAAAAGAACCCCTTGATGTTCCGACGGTCGGGTGGAAAGCGTGACATAGATAGATCGTCTTACCTGTTGATTCCAATGAAGAATATTTGTACAATCATTATACATGATATAAGTAGGTATTTCTTTAAAATAAGTCAATATCTACGAATTTCCCGATGATTCAGGGTTGTATCTTTCGGTGTGATCATTATCAGTTTGGTTTCTGAATTAATTGGCCAGTGTCCAGAAATTTGAGCTGCTTCTTCCCAGTACACGCAGAATGACTTAATTTAATTTCTATGGGGAAGCAGAAGACACCCAGGACCCTTACGGGAGGCTTATGTGGACTTATGATTGCCCATCGTGGGCTATAAATGATGGTGTTCACAGCGACACGCAAGCCGGCCATAACAGTTATTAAAAATGGATTTTCGGAAATGGGGGTTGTCTGTGGGTTGGGATATTCCTTAAGGAAAGCAAGTCGGTGGTTCAGGAAGTTCGTAGGAAGTTGTAACATAAACTGTCTCACTTTAGGAGGAAGTTTTTAGTGGAGAAGGAAAAGCGTTAATCTATATAAAACAATACAGTTTCGTGAGATTCCTGTCTCAAAACATGCCAGATTAATGCTCTTTTAAAATGAACTTTAAAGTTTAAACACAAAAACGCAAAGAGGTTAATTCTCTTTTATTGCAACGGATTACAAAGCCACAGGTGACGTACAATCTTTCAGTGCATTTAGTGCTTAATGTTGAAAAGTTTATAGTGTGCTTTCTTAGCCCTCCGGGGGTCCTTCGAGCAGCCAGAAGGTCTCCATCTCGCCCTTGCCCTTGACCTTGACCTTGCCGCGCGACTCTACCTTGTAGCCCACCTGGCGCACCTTCTCGGCCGTGTACGTGGACAGCTGGATCTTCCAGGGATCGCTGCTGCTCTCCATGCGCGAGGCTGTATTGACAGTATCTCCGAACAGGCAGTAGCGCGGCACCTTCTGGCCCACCACTCCAGCCACCACGGGTCCAGAGTTGATTCCCACCCGAATGGCCACGTCGGCCATCTCGTGCCTCTTGAACTTCTTCATCACGCGCAGGGCCAGATCGCAGGCGTGCTCGGCGTGTAGCGGATTCACATCTGGAGCACCAGAGACGGCCATGTAAACCATGCCCACGGTCTCCACTTTGTACACGAACGGGGAGATGATCTCCTCGTCCAGGGCGGAGAACACCTTGTTTAGGGTATTCACCGCCTGCATGGCTCCCTGGATGCTGTTCAGACCGCCATCATAGACATTCAGGACCTCGAGGAAGATGACGGACACTTCCTCGAAGCTCTGGCAGACCTGCTCTTGGCTGTGTCGCATCCGCTCGGCAATGGGCCGGGGTATCATGGAGTAGAGGAGCTCATCGCCCTGCCGCTTCCAAGAGTCGGCCAGCTCCAAGGACTTCTCCAGCTCATCCGAGCGCTGTTCCTCCTTCTCGAACATGATCTCCAGCTTCGAGCAGTGCTGCCAGCCTGCCATGACGAGCTCTCGACTCAGCCCGTGCGGATTGAGGTCGTTCAGGTACAAACCAATCCCGTGCAGCTCGTCCAGATTCTCGATCAGCGGACTGCAAAGAAAGATCAGCGAGTCCACGTCCTTGATGAAGAACATCTGTCCCTTCAGCAGGATCGAGCGCAGGCCCTGGGATGATCGTCGCTCTCCCGTGGCCGGATCAATCTCATCCTCTCCCGAAGCTCCGTCCTTGTCCACCGGATTGGCATCGTTGAACTCCTTGGACTTGATCAGGGCCATGGTCTGAGCCTCGTTCAAGTCCATCTCGTCGTAGTTCTCAAAGTCCATGTTCAGGGCCGCGTCGTAGGCCGCTCGGTTGTGGCCCGTGCGGATCAGCTCGAACTCGAAGAGCACCGCCCTCATCTGGATCAAGGTGTCCCAGTCAATGGTGGTCTCCTTGGGACGACGGCAGTGGAACAGGTCCATGACGTGGGTGCCGATGAACCCCTTGGGATTGGCCCCGGGATTGTGCATAATCCACGTCTCCACGATTTTCTCGCCGGCATGCGTGATCTTCATGGCATGGTTCAGCACAAAGGTGAAGGGAAACAAGTCGAGGAACACGTTCAGGTTCACAGTGGGCATCCTTAGCTGCGAGGGATGGGCTTCCGTGTTGACGCGCTTGGCCATGTACTCCCTGTTATCGAAGTCCAGTCGGTACTTAACGATCACCGTGAGCGGACCTTCGGTCAGCTTTATGGGACCAGCAGTGCCTCCGGTGATGTCGTTCTGGCTCTCGATCACGTACGCCTTGATTCCCAATCCATAAAACTCGCGGGCCACCTCCGTCATCTGGCCGATGAGGTACTTGGACATGCCAGTGCGACTGCTTCTGTAGAGGATCACGGCTCCGTCGTCATCCATGTTGGTCAATTGCATGCTTGGCGACTTCATCTTCGGATATGTGAAGCGCATGATCAGATGGATGTTGTCGATGGACTGCAGGAAGTCGCAGAAGTAGCGCCCCGTGGAGCGGATCATCTTGTCGTAGCCGAAGTTGCTG
>JAEIIF010057887.1:3979-19019 GCA_018874455.1 Drosophila trapezifrons | reverse complement strand
ATATTTTAGTTTTCAACTTTTCGGTTTTGGTGGACCTTTCTGTGGAAATGCCCATATGATATTAGTCTTCTTCGAGGTTAATGCTTTACTTACGAAATATGAAGTGGAGAAAAAACAAGTTGAGCGAACTTTACATACCTGTAAATAGAAGAAAATAAGGGGATTAAGTTTAGTTAATTAAAGAATCGAGTTCGGGGATTAGGGAGGGTATAAACATAACAAAAAAAAAATTATATAAACATACATCCCTTGTGCGTGAAAATGTTCCTGGTTGTTAAAGCTTAGGGCTGTTTCCCTCTCTCACTTTTATATACATTCAGAATCTATATTATTTTATGTAAAATGACAACTTCTGGTGTGCAAAACCTTTTCCTGCTTCTGAGCTGGAACATTTAATGGCCAACCAGGGCACCCTCAAACGACAACACAGATTATGCACTTCATTGTCATCACTTGAGCGGCTTCTCCTTCTGCTGCCTCGTCCTTTCCTCCCTTCATCCGGCTGTCATCAGCTTAAGCTGCATGCCTCAAGTGCACTTAATGTGCAACACACAGCGGCACACAAACTAGCACAAAACCAGGCCATCAGCACAGCCCGCAGTCTCAGTCGCGTACTTTAAAATGTAACAAGAAAATTGGTAATTGCTGCAGGTCACCCCCGGACTTGCCACTTTTCCCGCCTCTATTCCGCCACTCCGCCATTATGCCGCCCCCTCAGAAACACCTACAAAGGCACCGCAGCAGCCGCAACAACTTCTTACAGGAGCCATTACCAGCAGAAGGACGAGCGGAAGCGGCAGCGGCAATTACAACAAGAAGGTGGCCCAGAAGCTGACTTGGCAGATGTCCTTTAACCCAGCTCTCAGCTCCCAGCTCTTGGCTTCCAGTTTTCCCCCTCATTAATGTCACACTGCAGGTCAGATAGGATAGAAACCGGGATAGCCCTGCCGTCACCATACCAAAATAACGCTCAATCTAACTTCAATCGAGGCGTTTCCTTTGCTCTTTTGCAGGATTGATTTCAGATTTGCAAAGCTTGATTTTCCATGTTTCCTTTATCGGGCGTCTTAAAAGAAAATGTCCTACAGTAGCTAACAAAAAACTTTGCCAGACACTTTGGCTCTGGTCATGGAATATCCTTTACCGCTTATTAAACCCCATAGCAAGAAGGGCCACAAAATTGCTAAGCTCTGCTCTCCTGTCCTTTCCAAGTATTGTTTTAATTTTACAGCGCAAAAAGCAGAAGATGCCGCACCGAAAGAACTTTAAATTCATGCGAAACTTTCCACTTGGGAGTCACTTGGCAGGGAAACGAGCACATTCCCATGGCATGAAGAGTCAGTCCATCGACATTTCTTGGTCGGTCCGTCTCCGTCTCCGTCTGTCCCTTTTTTGCTCTGCTTTTTTTGTGTGTGTTGTGTGTGTGTTTGCCCAATTGTAATTTAGTTTGATGGGCGTGCCGCAGACTACGACAATTCCGTTTTACATCCCCGCCTCGCATCACATGTTGCATCATCAGCCTGGCCCGAGCCCCGACCCCCGAAAAGCCGGACACCCCCGTGGATTGTTCTATCTCTGCAGCATCCTTGGCCACCCATTGGGTTTTATGTGTTTGTAATTAGTTTTTCCAACGGGTGAAACTCCAGGGGCGGTTAGCTAATGCGGGGCGGAGGGGGCAGGGCGTAACTGTCGTAACGGAAACGGAAATGAAATTGCTTGCAATCATTTTTCAAAAATAGTAAATGGAATATTTCGTAATTTGAAATTAGCGCCAAGCGAGAAGAGCGCTTGGCAGAGAAAGAGAGAGAGAGTCTGCGGGGGGGAGAGATAATAATAAACAACAGCAGGCGAAGTTTTTTGGGAAGGAAGGGGGGTTAAACTTGGGGTTGGATTTTTGGCAATTTACAAAATGTGCGTTAAGCATTTTTCGGGGCGTCCGGGACTTTTAATGAATTTGCGTCTTAAAGCTGCAAGTAATGGCCAAAAAGTGTTGCCTACTTATCGCTCGATGTTCTTTCGCCGCCCGACGCCCAAGGAAATTAAGTGTTGGCTAAATGCCGCTCAAGAAAGGGGCAAGAGTTTTGGTTTAAGCCGACAAGATGAAAATTTCCCAGGCAGCAAAACATCATAAATATGAAAGATCTTTGCGAGTGATTTAGGTGGTAAGGGCCGGCTTACGGGAGTGGAGATTATTTAAGAATTATTATTAAAAGGTTAAGCGAAGTGGGTTTGATATTTATGATCAGAAAAAATGTATTTAAAAAATTGTTCTACTACTTGATGAAACCTTTTTACATTTTTCACTAAAATAAAGAACGTTCTAAGCTCATTATTATAATTTTTTTTAATATAAACTACTTAATTTATTATGTTTTCTCTTTCCTTTCTTAAGGAAAACTTCCTATAAGTATTATCCCCTACGTGACCATACAAAAAAACCTCTTCAACCACCCCCATCATAGCCATTTCCATACAAACGATAAACCATCAATGCAAAACTTTCATGGCATCTCGAAGAAGGAAATTCCTTTCATCGGGAAATCGGTCGTCCCCCCTCAAGTCATGCCCCAGACATTATCATCATCATTAAATGTCATTATGTAAATAAAACCAAATAATGGGCAAACCGTTTCAGCCGCTTTCGATTTGGGGCAACTTTTCAATAGCGGGAGCTGTGAGCGAGCGAGCTGAGCGTGAACCAAACAAAGTTGGCCGGGCAACGTGAAGTGCCTAATAAAGTTTCGGGCAGGACCTCACCCCACCCTCCCGCACCTTCATAAATATGCGTCGACAATTCCCGCAAGGCAGCGCAAGGACTAAACTCAGGATTCTGAGTGTGGATAAAGCGTGTGAGCCGCTTGCGTGAAGTTTGCATGGGGCAAACAGCGAAGCGAAGCAAAAGCAGAGACGACAAAAGACGATGCGGCAAGATTACGCATACGCCGTGTGACACAGACACACGCACACACACAAAGACTAAGCAAATACGAAATTAGACGCACGCTGCCTGTTTACCTTTTTGCCTTTCCCTTTTCCTATTTTTTTGTTCTCTCTCCCAGGCTGCGCCTCTTAAATGCCTGGCTGCGCGCAATGAATTTGTTATGAATTTATAGGGGGCCAAATGAAAGTAATAAGTTCCATGTGGATGCATCTTTTCCCGCGCTCCGGCGCAAACGTGCGACAAACGACCATGATTACACTTTGAGTAAGACAACAGGGAGCTGAGTCTCAGTCCCAGTACCCGCACCACTTCACCCGCTTCCTGCCAGGTTAACTCCAATTTGAAGGCACATAATGCCGACAATGCTGACAATGTCGTTGGCTCCGCTTTTCCCCGCGGGCGCCAAAAAACATTTCTATTTGGCATTGCTTTCGTTTTCAATTTGCCTGCCGCCGTCGTCGTCGTCATCTTGCCTCCAGCAGCTGTCCAAAAAATAAAAGGGCGGAGGGAGGGTGGGTTGGAACGGAAAGACGTGGCTGTGCTTTTGTCGGCCTTTGCCGTGAAAAACAATAAATATTAAAATAAAATTCGTTAGGTCGGCGGAAGCCGAACAGATCCGTTTCGCAAATGCTTTAAGCGCCCTGACAGTAATTTGAACATGTAATTTGAATGTTTCCAGAGACATTCCGCCGGGTCGCTGTCGGATTGGGTGGACAAACTCAGCGATTGATTCTCTCGCCTTGTTTGAGCACTGGCAAATATTCATTTTGCATTCATTTCATTCATTAGTATTCATTAGGGTTAGCCAAACTCATTAATTACCGTGTTTATACGGCACAAGCGTTTCATTAAATGCTGTCTGAAATTGGTTTACACAACACCATTTCAAGTATTTAATTTAAATGGAATATTGTCAACGAAATCAGGATAATTGCTTGAACTTAAGAAGATAATTTATTGGTTATAAATATTAATTAGAATATGATTAATAAGATAATTATGATTTATTTTGGGTCATGCATAAACACTGAATAAATACCGAATAATAACGTTCTTAAATCGATTCTCTCCTCCATCCGTAACTTCAATTTAGGGCTCAATTTCATGGTGTTGATTTACAAATTGCATAAACCAAATGCCGTATATTCAATTCAAAAGATACAGGATACCAGACAGCCAGGCGCAGGAGCAAAAACACTCAACTTGTCCTTGCAGCGGCGTCCGGAGACGAGAGATGCTGCTGTTTATAATTTTATCAACTTGTATAAATATGACAAATCGCTTTATGACTTCTCACGCAGCAGGAGCGCCACGTCGGCAAGGAAGCGCCATATTCCTGGCCAAGGAATAAGGAAAAAGGGAGTCTTTAGTGGCGGGAAAGGGGGACAGCCGAGTGGCGCCTTGCAGATACCAAAGGAAGAAGAAAAAACACCAGCTCAGCAGCTCCGGGCATTCAAGGCACCCCAAAAACAAGTAACAAGAAGGAAAATAAAAAGGACCAAGGAAAATTCTATACGTATGCTTATACTAAAATAATCAAGAAAAATGCTTTCCACTAAATCAGCAGACGGCGGCGAGCAGCCAAAGGTTGCCCAGGAAATGAAAACCGCAGGCAGCTGACGACGATGACAGTTTGTGCCTTCCTCCCCCTAGATTTCCTGCAGTGTATGTGAGCTGGGTGTAGGTGTACTTTTTTTTTGTGCAAAGTTATGTTCTGCGGTCGGACACGGGGCGTATGCGCAATCTTCAGCGTGCAGCTTATGCGCTTTTCCGCCTCACGCGCTTTTCCGACAGCGCTGCACTCACGATGCTATCGAAGTGCCAGTGTTTTCCTTTTTCGCCGCATGCCTTCTTCCTTTTTTTTTCGGTTCTGGCACTGTCTTTGTTTCTTCCGTCTGCTCATTTGCATAATTATGTTTCCTTTTCGGTTTTCCAGCTATGTGTGTGTGGGGTAGCTTTTCCTTATTCTTTTTTTGTTCCCAGCGTGCCTTGTTAAATTGAGCGTTAAATTCGCTGCCTCAATATTTGAGGCAAACTTAATTAGTTTGGCTAGGGAACAATAACGTTTAAATTGTTTGCCGAGCTGAGGGGCAAAAATGGATGTCAAAACGTGAGGAAGAGAGAACAGGTTCTTGACGGCGTAGACGTTATGAAAAGACAATTATATACCATTATAAAGGCGACACTGAAGCTTATTACGAATCAAGTCACATAAATGCAGAGATTTGACATCTTAGGCCATTTCTTTCTTACTAAATCGAAGTGATTGCAAGAAACTCGCACAGGAAACTCTGGAAATACATAGCTTATCAGACTCTTAAGATCACTTAAGCCAATTTTTAATTTATGCTTTTATAATCCCTTGTAATATTTCAAGGAATAAGGTATTCTCTTCTCTAGGATCAACTATTATTATTAAGTAGTTAGCAGTGAAGTCAACTCTTAGTGTGCTTCCTTTTAAGGGCCACTCAATTTTCTATAACATCCCAAAGTAATCTCCATTTCCATAACTTCCTTACGGCCAACCTTCGGTTCACTCAATTATCGGCAAACATAATGTGGACATCACCTGGAATTTCGGTGTCTGTGTGTGACATCTTGCCTGCTGCTTACCTTGCCAATGGCCGGAATCCCTCGCCCTTAGGCAGCAGCCCCCAGCTTTTGTGTCCTAAAACTCCAGTCAAGAGGGCCCCGTCGTCGTCGTATGCTACATAATTTTGTCACTAATCCGGGCAATAAGATTGTTTAATTTTGCGCTAAACTTAACGCTTTCTTTGCCTTCCTTCTTCGCTCCTTAGCTGGCTGGCTGGCAGCTTTTCCGGTTTTTCCTGGCTTGGCCCGACCCGTGGTGGTCTTATTCTGCTGGCACGGCTTGTTTTTGTTTGGCATTCCCCAGGACGGAAAGCCCCAAGACCCCCAACCGCCACGTCTGATTCACAAAGCTATGCAAATTGAGGCAAGGCACACCTGCCGAGGCGAGGTGGAGGCGCAGGCGGAGACGGAGGCCGGCGGAGAAATGGAACGTAACGAAATGGAGTCGAGGTCTCGGTCTCATGTGCATTGGCATACATTACCTCTAGTAAATGTTACAATCTAGTGCCGTTCCCGCTTTTCCGCCCCCTTTCCGTCCCCTTTTCCGAATACTTAATTCACGCGTCAGGATCCATGTCCGCCCTGTGTGTGTGTGCCTCATTTCGTTTGATTTCGTGCCTGTCCTGGGCTTTGCAGTCCCTCGTTTTCCCTTCGTCTCTTTTTTTTATTCTCTTTTTTTTTTATATAGATTGTGCGCTGCTTCCTGCTCGCTTTTGTGTGTGTGATAATAAATTTGCCCTGGTCTAAGGCTGGAAAAGGGATGGGAATCTTCTGGGGGATTGCATGCTGGGGGCTCCTTTTCTCAGTTTGCCTTTTCGATGCTGCTGTTGCTGCTGCTCCTGCTGCTTCTACTTTTTTAAGGTATTTTTATGCAAACAAAACTCGAGTGTATGCAAATATTTGAGTTTTAAGTGTGTTTGCCTCCCACACACCCATAGACACACATGGGAATGAAGTGAGGGCAGCAAAATTAAAAACCGACTCAAATGAAGCATAAAACAAGGAGGGAAATACCAGTTCTGAATACCCTTAAAAAACATTGAAAATTTTAAATGAGAAGATTTGAAATCTTCAAAAAATTAAGCCTAAAAGTATGTAATTATAAATGTTATTACCAAAATCGAAAAATAAAATATTTCACAGCATACTTTTAGACAACTTATAAAGCGTTTTCTCGGAAGTACTTATTTTATTTATATTTATATCTCGCTGGCTATAATAAAAATTCTAACCTTAGCAAAAATATGTAAAAAACTTCCTTTGCTCTAACAACCCGACCAACTGTAGAATTCCCCAACCAAAAACCAGCAAGCCCCCAATCAACTAACTACCCTCTGTTTCCCTATCTTCCTCCTCCTCACGGCCACCTCTTCGCATTTGTTCATTTTGCTTCAATAAATGTGAAAATTATTAAATTAAGTGAGTGCCTTTCTCCGGACTGGCTTTCAACATATGCCATGCCCATTGTTTAACCCCCTTGTGCCCACTCCTCGGCTCAGCTTTGGGGCCTCTGCTTGCTCATCGCCTTCTGGGAAACGAAAGTGGTTTTATGTTTATAAGCAAATAAATTACTGTGTAAATAGGTTAAGTTCCCAGTCCCAGTCCTTGCTCTTTGGAAAATGCCTGCCCGGGGCCCACGGAACAACAATTTCCTCCCAGTTGGGACTTTTCCCCGCACACATGTGCTCACACTCGCATATGTGTGTGTGAGAGAGCGCTCTAGTATCCTTGTGTCTTTGGGGATTCGTTTCTGTGCCCTGCTCCATCTAATTCCTTTTTGTCGGGGCCCCAAACGTCGTGGCATTTAATGTGACAATTAAATTTCATTTTAAATAAAATATCTGCATATTATTTAGCCTTGTGTGTGTGTGTGTTCATCCTTGAGGACCTTCAGGCAAATGTAAATGGCTCTTACTGTGTTTATAAATAGGCGAAATCTGGGTTCCAAGATCAAAATTATTTGATTAGGTGAGGATGGTTCAAGAATTTTATATTTCAATGAGAGAAACAGATTAAATGTATATATATTTGGGAGTAAGGTTTTCTTTAGGAAATTACATGGGAGTAAGAATACGTTTCGGGAAATCGAGAGCCCTTTTGGGAGTTAAATCTTATACACTTATTACTTGTATATTTAAGCTATAAAACCAGATTACAATGAGTTATTCTCTATACATATTCCTTAATCTTTAGTTCATAATTAATTCCATTAATCTTTAACTCAGCAACGCTGTCTCTTTAACCCCCGGAGCTAAGTAAAGCTGACGCCCCTGAAGTTCATGACTCACAACAGCGAAAGTTCCCCTTAGTTTTCGCCCTCAATGAACACATTTCTAATCATTTCCCATCGAGTCACATAAATTGTCGCTATATCTTCTTTGCACCAGAACTCCTGACACTTTCCCTGGCACTGGAGAATGATAAATTCGCCTCGCATGTGTGAGAGTGCGCGCAATGAGAAATTATCAAATAAAACTGCTGAAATAATTACAGAGCGAGTGAGACAACGACGCCGACGGTGACGGTGAAGGAGAAATTGTGGCCAGAGTTGTCCGAAATGAAAGAAAAGTAATTAAAAAGTGCGAATGAACGAAATAAAAACCGAAAACGATGGAGAAGTGAAAATTAAAACGAAACGAGACGAGGCAGCAGCTGAAATTCGTTGACGCTTCCCATTAAGCTTAAGGGAAGCTGCTGGCTGTCAACGAAAGGATTAAAGCCAAAAATAATGATAATGATAATAATAATAATAATAATGAGTGAGAGACAGATTGTCACAAGTTGTCAAAAGTGAGTGTGGCGTGGCTGGTTGGGGGTTAAACCCTCCCAGGGTTGATGGGAATTCATCAGGCACTCGAGAAGACACTTTAAGTTCGTTGTTCGTTGCCGGCGCAGCTTAATAAACATAACTCATACGCAGCGTAGGCCACAAAGGCTCTCTCATCGGCATGGGCCCCAAACACTTGAGGCTGTCTAAGGATGTAAGGGTCTCTGTGTGTGTGTGTGTTCCTCGAGTGTCAGGTAAACAAACAGGCGACGGAGAAAGGTAAGCCATAAGGGAAAGACAGCAGAGAACAGAGGCAGGCAGGCTGAGGTAAGGACACATTTCCTTGCCTTTCGAGAGACTCTTGAAACTATTATAAATGTTGACAATAATGGCTTTTTAAGCCTATTTTCCAGCACTCCGGAAGACCAGCCAGCCGCCGCAGCCTCCGCACCTGCGACAATAAATGTCATTTAAATGAATTCATTATAATAAGTCAGCTTGATAGATGGCATACGATTCGAGAGGTATGTTGGTATGGGAGCGCCAGTAGCAGGAAATCGTTTTGTTAGACACCTCGGGCTATATATAAACCGTAATCAAACATTATGATTACTGGACAAAATGGAAATGGATGTGGTAAGCTCACTGTGCGGAGATTGTGGTGACCATAGCCTGTTTTTAATTGGGCGCACAAAGCTTACAAGCGCATTAACATGGCCAAAAGCGAGCGGCTAAGTCGCCAATCTCAAATCGATTCGCCAGGCGATCGAGGAAGAGGAATCGCCAAGAGTTAATCCACACAAGCCAGAAACCAAACCTCAAAGCATATGCAAATCATGTTTGACAGCACACACTCACTCACACACAGGCTGGGGAGGGAAAAAATCGAATGAAAATGCCAGGCAAAAGGAAAACACACTTTCCCATGACGGAGAGAAGGAGATATGAAAAGCCCGAGTGAAGCAATCTATGATACATGACTTTGTGCTGAGATTATAATGCCCGCTGATTGTTTAATCGCTTGGAAAGTGATGGAAAAGTTGGCCATAAGTCCCCAGCCCAACCCAATCCGACCCAGGCAGAGAGCGAGATAGTATATACAATCCAGAAGAAGGAGCAGTGACAGAGGAAAGCCATTCGAGTGTGCCAACGATGGCAGCAAGTTAATATTTCCATATGCCACGGAGCGATAATGTGATTAAGGTTGCTCTCGCCTGGCGAACGGGCACAGAGGCGATAACCATAACCACTGAGTGCGAGGACAGTTATCGGCACAAGTGGCAACAAAGTTGGCCCCGAGGCAGGAGGACTCTCTATTGCCTCTACGAGAGCTAATGAAAAAGCCTGAGCAGGGGATTATCAATGGGAAGGAGAGTAATACAGAAAAACGTTGCATACACTTCAATGCAAAAATAAACCAGCTAGGGAATAGGATTCTCGGATAACAGATCATGTTTCGAGGCTTGTGTTTAATCAAAAAACAATTATTAGTCATAGATACCTTTCCTTTGGATAGCCATCAGTTAGAGTCTCCCAATCAAACCCTTATACAATCGCTTATCTGACCGAATCCAATAATGTTTATCCAGTCTCATGGCAGCCAGCTAATAGTGGCAGTCCTCCCAAAAGGCAACCGCGCCATGAATAGCTTGTTGATGCAATACTCGAGCAATCAATAAGCCAGCGCTTCGAGTAGCAACTTCTCTGCAGAACAACAATGCCGAGCTAATGCCTTTTTAACCCACCTCCTCCCAAACCCCCTCACACCCACACACCCACAGAAAAACCCCGAACACTGAGTGATATAAATATGCGACCATTTCCAAATGGAGGACAACGCGGCGCCAGATAGATGACACAAGTCTGGGCTGAGTGTGGGCTTTGGCGCGGTGGCTGGGTGGCGGATAGTTATAAACAGTAAAAATGTCTAAAACGTTTGCCAATCCAAGGGATAAAATCTCTCTGGCCCAGCGTATTTCTTTTCAGCTGGCAAGAGACAACAAACAAACGACAGTAAATCATTCTCAGCTGCGAATGGCGAATAGCGAATGGAATTTTACACAAAGGGAAATATTCTTTGGAAATAATATTTATTTAAATAGAAATAAACTTTGAAGTAACTGAAAAAATGATTGTTTTAAGGCAATTAATAAATTCTGACTGCAAAAGAAGAGATTTCTTAGGCATTTAATGCAAATACGAAATATTGAAGTGAAATCTAAGTTCCTGCAAGTGCAGCCGCGAAAAGTATGCAATAACTTTGACCAGCAAAGTGTCGGGTATTCAAACGTAATAAAAATGTAAGAGAAGAAAATCCCTTGCTAAATGGACTACATTTCTTCCGGTGCATTTTGGTTGGCTCTCTGGCTCTATGGTGACTAGTTCCATTTAGATTTTTATTGTTGTCGCAATTTTTCTCTTGGGAGGAGAGACTTTTCGCCTACTTTGTGCTGCGGCAGTAAACATACCGAAATGCTTTTTGAATTGTAATTTTTTTCCTACCATGCTCGGGGCTCTCGGACTATAGCCGCTCCTGATTTTGATTCCGATTCCGAATCCGATTCCGATTCAGACGCTGCCGGTGACGTTTGTCGATGAGCTCTCGCTCTTCCCCAGTCTCTCTCTCTCTGATAAGCGTGATTGAATTGATTTTCTATTTTCTATTTTCCCTCCATTGTTGTTTCTCCTGCTGCTGCTGCTGTTGCGCCACTTTGCTGATGGATATCAATTGAAATGCTTAAACAGGCGCTTTGCGCATTTTCAATTTCTATTCGCTCGCACGCAAAAAAAAATCGGGATTTTATATACATATATATATATATGGCCGGGGAAAGATATTTGTTGATTTTGGCCAGGCCAAGCAGCAACTTAAATTGTGCTGTCAGTTTCGGGGAAAGCGGCGGCGGGGAGTGGCTAAGCTCCAGCTTTCAATATTGATTCGCGTGCACACGCATGTGTTGGAAAACTCAGGCTAAATGACGGAAGTAATCCATTGATTGCTCGGCCATTTTCCAGGGGGGAAATTTTGAGCAGCTTGAGGAATTTTTTGAGGAACGAAAATACATTTTGGTTATGATTTAATCATGAATGGAGCAATGGTGAGCCAACTTAAAAGATATAAATTAATTTGTGAATAATTACAAATGTTTTTCTATGTAAGAAAGATGTGAGAATTAATATAAATGCTTTTGTAGTAACATCAAATAATCACATCTTAAATTTAAATAAGGCAATTCCCCCTAATAAAAACCCAGTACAAAGCAAAAAGGTATTTCAAATATGAAAAGCACCTCTCAAGCTTAAAGTAATTTAATTTTATCTCTCCATTCCGGCTTTCAAATCAACTCCACTGACAGTCTTTAGTTTTATTCATTGAAAATATTTCATTTCCTTTGCCAAACACAAATTCCAATAAACTCCTACCGGTGCGCCCGCCTCCATTCCTATATCTATATCATAATATGCAAATTCGATGTGTAAGCGACAGTACGAGTGTATTCCTGTGTATTCCTGGCCTTCATTGTTCACTTTTTGCAGATATCCACTCGTAGACGCAAGGCGGGGGTCGAACACAATTCAAACATTTATCGATTCCATTGTTGATTAGCATTTTCCACTCCACTCCGAAAAGGCGCTCCCGCTCCGCTTCATTTGATTTTCATCAGGAGAGGCGGCAGCAGTGGCGGCGGCGGCGTTGAGCAAACAAAGCAAGAAATGCCAAAGGCAACTCCTCTCCGAAACGCTTTGTCAACCCCTAGAATATATATATATAGTATAGAATATGATAAGCACCTGCCCTGCTCCCAAACCTGTTTGTTTTATTTTCAGCCCCTGTCCGGCCTGGCACCTCTGTAATTTGATGACCCGGTGCGCCATCCCAAAACTATTAAGTAAATTGAATATCTTTCTATTTTTGGTTTGCCTTTTTCCATTATTTTCCTCTATTTTTTCCGGTTTTTCCTATGCTCTATGCCCAACCGAAAATAGAAGTCGAAGGCGAACGAGACCGAGTCTGAGACTTGAGTTCTAAATTACACTAATGGACACCGAAAATGTAACCGAGCAAACTTTTCAGATGAACTGCAAAATCTGCAATGAGAGTAAGCCCAGAATGCAGATGGAAAATGGAGATGGATCCCATGTAGTCATCATCATCATCAAATGACCAGGGAAATGGTTGGTTTGGGTAAGGGAAGAGGGATCCTTCTAAATAGCTGCGCTTCAAGTGTTTGCCGCAAAATGTGTGCACAGGCAAACTTTTGACCATAAATTATGGCATTTATTCAAAAGGCAAACGCTCCGGAAGTCTAAGGGGAGTATTATCCTTTCTCCGTCTCCCACTCATCCTCTGTGGATTTTCATTTATTAGCAGCTCGCTCACTCGCTCCCTCGCCCTAGCCCCTCCTGGCCGCCCAAAAACTTGCAATCCCAATTGACAGACAGTCTCGAAATTTGACCAGCCGTAGAGAGAAATTGAATTTCTCGTTAGGAGCCTGACCCTGCACTGAGGAAAATTACATAGTCTCATTTTGAGTATAAAGTTCCCTACGAGTTTAAAATTATATTAAATTTTCTGGTTGGAAATTGAAGGATTTTTAATTTTTTTAACGATTACGAGATATTTTAATAATTTTATCATAGACTACATACGAAAGAAAAATCTATTGATCTTCATAATTTGATTCTTTAAGTTTTTCACTTAAAACCACACAGCTTACAACGAAGGAATATTTATAAATTCAATTTTCAAGAAGTTACTCGGATCCCAAGCCAAGTTCTAAACATTTTCTGGTTCTGGAAGTCTTTCGATTTTAGTGAGTTTTCCTGAAATATTCTTTTCTGTCTGTAGGAAACGGAGATGGAGTTGCAGCTTTCGACCCAGAGCGGCAGCTGTCATGTAAAGCTCATTTAACAATGGCAACCGAGGCGGCATCATCATCAGCCCAGCCCCAGCCCAGTCCCCTTTCAGATCCTGGAGCATAAAAAGCGCAAGTTACTCCATGGCGCGTGCAGCTCGAAGGCGCTGCTTGCCGCATGCCGCAGCTTCATTAAAATTGCAGCAACCAACCGGCAGATAGAGAAAGGGTTGCAAATGGGGAACGGGTTAAGGGCGGTTGGAGCAGGCGAAGTGCCAGCAAGATGGCCTAACGACGTCAGCACACAATGGGGCACACAATGCGGATGTGTGCGACAACAACTACAAAAAAGAAAAAAAATAAAGGAACCGAAACGGCAATAGAACATTCCACAATACACCCAAACGCAACGAGGAGGAGCAGGAGCAGGAGCTCCGATGTAGGCAGCGTGGGCTTAAAGCCAGCAAATGACGTTGAGTCTAAGTCGAAGACGATGAAGCACACTGGGAATTATTGCTCAAAAATTATGCTTTAGAAAATATGAAAGTTTCAGTGGAATTCTCAGATATATTACTAAATATAAAATTGCTTTAGACAAAGAATTTGATTTATCAAATCTGAAATCTATTGTAATCTATGGTGGATTGCTACTCGTAATGTAATGCAAACTGAAATATAAACCAAGTTATCTTCTTTTTATTTTTAAAGCAGAATAGGCTGCAAACTAAAATAAGTACATGGCTCTCATTAATTATATACAACCCTCTGCTAACAAAACTGCATTATAAATTCTTCAGATTTTTCCAGAAGCTGTCCCACTGTAAGAAACCAGCCCCAAGACGCCGAGGACCAAGACGACAAGGACAGCGACGACATCTCGCGTGACCTGAATTATTGGTGGCATATTGCCACTCATTGACTTTGCCGCAACGCCCGAGGCAAAAGAAAATGCGCCACTCGACTGAATGGAGCGAGCGTAAGGAAGGAGGGAAAAAGAAAAGCGCAGAGAGAAAGGGGCACAGGAAGCTGGGGAAAAACGACAAGGAGTGGATGGAGGAAATGCAAGGAGTAGGTCCATTCAAGGAGCTTTAAGTTTACTGGGCAAACAATTTGCAGCGACCGGCTTTAATCAATTTCTCTTCAAAAATGCAACAGTCGAGACAAAAGGAGCGAGGCCGGGTAGACCAAGGATCCCTGGCATCCTTGTACCAGGATGGTAGCCTAGCAGCCTGGCAAGGCGATGGAGTGCCGACAAGGCTGACAATTGTTTGTCGAGTTTGTCAAGCGTGGGACGCGAAATGCAACAGGAGCAGATTGTACTGCAGCTGCAGCAGCAGCAGCATTGTGGCAAGTCCTGTCGTCCTTTTGCAATCCTTACAAATGTGACGCTGCTTTGTTTGTTTGTCTCGCTTTATTTCACCACTCGTCGACGACATTGCGGTTTAATAATGTGTAAAGTCAAAGTTATTTGATATACCCAAACAGAGAGGCATACACACTGGGACTCCCCTGCGAACACTTCCAAGGATACCAAAGCAGCAGCAGCACCACACACACCGCATCCTGCTCTGCAGTTAGTCATTGCTTGAGTCCCACCGCGCGCTGGCTTTTCTTCTTTAAATTTATTGGGTTTTCTGTCTGCCATTATTTGTTAGGCCCTCCCTAACGCCAAGCCTCCCATCCTTTCGCCTCCTACTTTTGTCCTGGTCCTCATCCACACACGTCTCATTTCGTTCGCGCGTTCCGCAAAAATTGAAAATAAATTGAATGACGTTTTTATTGATCTCGATTTTTGTTGGAAGCGGTCCGCGTTTCTGCTTTTCCTTTCTGTACTCAGTTTGACGCTTAGCTGTCGTTCGAGAAAAACAGAGAAAGATATTGGCA
>JAEIIF010057886.1:0-12094 GCA_018874455.1 Drosophila trapezifrons | reverse complement strand
CTAGCCTTTTTGAGAGTTAAATAGCTATTTTTATTGGCATAGCTATTTGTTTGCCATATAGCAGAAGCTGTTAGCTATTTTTTGTTCGCATCCCTAGCCATAGATCGACAATTCGTCACACATATGTAAAGTTGGTCTCTTTTACTAACTTCTATAGGAAGTACAGATGATAATTATTTTACAAAGTGTGATTTATATTATTTAACTGTTGTAAGAACGCCACGTTTACGATAGGGTTGTGTTGAAATATTCTAAAATCTATTGCTTAAACAAAAAAAAAAGCTGGAAATATTTATTTCACAGTTCACTGTACCAAGAGTTCACTGCATGCAACAGTAGCGGGTGCGAAAGGGAGAAAGAAAGACTGGGAAGGAGGTAGAGCGGAATCGGTAGAAAGAGCGGGATCCACGGCCACTGCCCCGTTACGTTTCGGCAAACACACGAAAAATACAACAGAAAAAACAATCCAACACAACATAAATCGCGTGTGTGAGTTTTTGTGTATTTTCGAGTGTGGTGTGGATCCAACTGGAAATTTCTATTATTTTGTAATTGAATTCGCAGCAAGTGCTGCGTACTATTTTCAAAGTCGAAATTTCGAGGCATTCCTTTCATAAAGCTGATACAAACAACATAAAAAAAACATACCTTCCATCGCCAGGAATTGACCGCCAAAATCGCTGATTCATCGCTAACTTACTTGCTTTTTGAATCACCTTTTTAATGGCACTTAAAATGCAACAAACGAAGCCTTTCTTATTTTTTTTGTAAGTTCTCAGATCTTTTCCAGCAATGTTTACACAACATTTGTTTCAAAGATGGAATTTTTTTGGGATGAAATCTTTGTCGGTATAAACAAATGTGTACGCTTCTCGTTTAAATCTTATAATTTGCAAGAGATTTACATGGAATACAGAAATAACATGTGTTGGGGATTACCAATTTAGTTCCAGATTTTAAAAGAAATCTGAACACCAGAAAACAAGAATTTTCTTATGATTTGTAGAAATTGTCGTCTATAAAAAACCTGCTTTATATTTTTAAATATTATGAGGTCTTCTTTAAAAATATATTAAGCTAATCCTTAGTAGGCAAAAGTATATAGAGAACTTGTTAAATAATTCTAACAATTTTCTTGAACCTAAAGATAGAAGCATTTTGTAAAAAGTATCTAAGATTTTGTGTGTGTTTTCGAGTGACTAACCGTTTCTTTTTCGTCGCTTTAAACTGTTTTTGGTGCTTTATTTTCTTTATCAGCTGATTCAGAGTGGTAAACAAAGCTTGGAAACCCGAAAGCCGTTGATCCGAAAAAAATAAAGTCAATCTCGAAGAGCACTCTCATCCCAGATCTCTCTCTCTTTCTCCTCCTCTCTCTTTTTGTGTTGTAAGTGAGGCGTTTTCCAGTGCGTTTCAAGCAGTTTGCTTTTGATTTTGATATTGAGTTTGCTTTTTTGACTTTGGGCTCTCTGCTGCAGTTTCAGGCTTTAGCTGTTGCCGTTGGTTGCCTTTGCCTTTTGGCCAGGCTTGTAGAGGAGGAGAAACATCGATGAAAACATCGATGCAACGATGTTTTTGAACTTTTTGAAAACATCGATGTTTTATGGCGACTATCGATGTTTTTTCACATCACTAAGTATAGGAAGCGCTTTATTATTATTTATTATTATGTATTATTTTTAACATCGATGTTTTGTTGAAAACATCGGAAAACAGCAATGTTTTTTTCATCGATGTTTATTTTTGAAACATCGAAAAACATCGATATCCGCGAACATCGATGTTTCTCCACCTCTACAGGCTTGTATAATCGCTTGCCACCCAATTACGCTGCGTCGCCGCATTCGACGTTTGCTGCACACTCTGTTTCCACTTCCTCTTCCGCTCGCCGAGAAACGGCTAAAAGAGAGGTAGACAGAGAGAGAAGAGGCAGAGAGAGAGAGCGAAAGAGTGCAACAAGAGAGGGAGTGTGTGTGTTGTTGGTGCTTTTTTGTTACGTGCGCCGTTACTAATGACACGAAAGTGAATAAAAAGCATTGAGCACGGGCTGTCTGACTGTCCCTCTTTCTCTCCTTCTACGCCTTTTTCCACCCCACCGCCCCTCGCCCCTTCACCTTAAATACTGCAGAGAGAGAGAGAGAGAGAGATAAATCAATAGAATTATTGATCAGCTTGGAAATATTTAAGTTAAATATATAATTCTGATCAAAAATGTCTTTAAATTGATTTATTTCTCTTATTTATTACTAAATTGTAGAATAGTAAATTTATTGATGGCTACGTATTTTCTTTCTGTGCAGCAAACTCCGCGCTGCGAGAGCCAGAGAGCGTACAACAAATAATTATAAATTAAATAATTATACAACACAAGCAAGAAAAAACAGCTTTGCAACTGATTGTGGCTGCCGTTGCGCTGCTGTTTTTGTTTCAGCCTCTGCTGCGCTGCTCTTACCTGCATTTGTTGCTGCCTTTGCCGCTTTTGCTGCTCGTGCAGTGGAACACCTGTAAAACAAAGGCAGCTCTGCTATCTGCGGCAGCGGCAGCAACAGTAACAATAGCTTCTATATAGCCGCTACGATAGGAACCCTAGCTGATCTCGATGTCGTGCTCTAGAGCGGATGCAGCTCTGGATAACAATATAAACAGTGGTTTCTCTCGAAGCTTAACTCCAGAATACAATTAAATTTAATAGCGCCAATATGCTTAAACAGACAGGAGATTGCTACAAAAAAAAGGCAATTTTTCATCCGATTTGCTAGGTAATATTTGGAATTTAAATTGGTTTAACTGGCTTACCCTTAATTAAGTTCTGTACTTAGAACCCTTTTATTATAGGTCAACATCTCAATTAAAATGTAGTACTTTTATTTAAATGAAGTTATTAGTCGAAATTTAAGTAAAATGCATTTTTTGTTGATGCCAAAAGTCAAACTCATAACTCTTTAAAAGGGGTCTTTAAAGTAGAATATATTTTTATACAAAACGAATAAATTTCAACAACTTGCAACAAGTTAAACTAAACTAAAAATTCTTAAGAAAAGTCTTCCACTCTTCAAGATTATTACAAAACTTCCGTTAAGCAAAAACCAACTTAAAACCAAGTTGATTCAAATTAAAATTACCCCAAAATCCAAAGTCCTCTAATTAACCACCACTGTAATTTAAAGTAAACCACAAACCCGCTTAGTTTGAGGTTTTCTTGTAAACTCTGAAACAACGAAAAACTTGTTCGACAAAATTGCAATTACAAACAAAAGTTTCTCAGAAGCCAACGACAAAAAAACCGAAATAGAAAAGAAACGACAACAGAAACAAGTTGGAACAGTTCTAGTCACAGGCAACACAGCGGCAGCTAAAAACCACTCGAATAGCAACAAACACTAATAGTTGCTAAATAACGAAAATATTCAGCTTTTAGCGCTCAGTTGTTCTTTTTGTGAGCAGCAGCCTGACTTTTCTGTTTTGCGATTTGTGAGTGGGCCCCGGCAGCATTCTAAGCGATTGTGATTGAGAACTCCCCTGAAGCGTTTATTGGCAGTAGGCGACTTGTTTTGGCCAATAATTCCATGACTTGTTCCAAGGCTGGGCCCCGCTCGTGAGATTATCGCCCGGCCGCAGCGAAATTCGTGTGTTTGAACAGCTTTTTACTCGATTCAGTCGGTTCTGGTACAGAAGGTACCCCATACATACACCTAGAAAAAAAGTCGTTCTAAATGTATCAAGAATATGTGGTTTATCGTTGAAAAATAAAGCATTGTTCTTTATTTATTATAGCGAATTTTATTATAGCGAATCTTGACTTGATATTTATATTAGACTCTGTTAAGTGCAGGTTCTTAGCTTACAAAATTAATGGCAAATAGTTACATTTTAGGCCAATATATCGCTATAAAGTACAAGTTAAGTTGGTTCAGATAAATAGAGAGATCAGCAATTTTTTTGGTATAATTTCAAAGCAATCTTTAATTTAAAAAGGAGTTTTTTTTTTGTGTGTGCTTATTTTTTTATTCAAAAGTGGGCTTTTGTATTTATTTATTTATTGATTTTTTGTTGGGTGTATTTATGACGAAACCCCAGCACAAACAGAAACAGAGACAGTGGCAAGTGTTGTCACAATTGTAACAAAGATGTCTTGGATCGCTTTCAAGCTCTCGAGATCGAGGCTCTCGAAAAAGGTTCTTGAACTTTACGACAGCGATTTGTGTAAAGAAAGTGTGGGGGTTGCTCGTTAGTCGAGATTTCCATACATGCATATTTATATTTATATGTTTGTGGATATGTATATTTTTGCAACTCTGAAGATCTTGATCTTGGGACGAAAACACACTTGGTTTTGTGTGTGTGTTTTATTTCCCTTTCTATCTATTGTTTCCATTGCGAATTCTCACGCACTTCGCACATAAATTTTCATATGATTTATGATCACGCGGCGGCTGGCGATGCCAACCTTTGTGTGCAAAGTAGATCAGGTCAGTAGTTGTGAAAAAAATAAAAATAAAATAAAACTAATCAGCTAATCAGATCACCCACGATCAGAGCTCCTGAACAAAAAATAAAATATCACTGGGCTCACTGCCAGATCACACTTTCCCAAGGCACGTTTTCGAGGTCTGGTGTCTGGATCGGATCGGATCGTATCTTGGCTTGGAATATACATATATCCGACTTGGTGCCAAATCGATGTCTGCGTGTCTGACATATTCAATTTGAATATTGTTTATTCGCCAGTCTCTCTCGCTTCCACACTTCCACTCTCTCCCCAATGGGTTTTTCGCTTTTTTCTAGTCTGCAGTTGACAACTTGCGACTTTTACTTGCGATCGGCGATCGACGCTGACCTAAAAAGCGGAACAGCCGCAAAGCTGATTGAATGCGATTGCGAACTGCGACGACAACGGCGACGTCGACTCTCCCATTGAGGCCTTAATAAACAAAAACAATTACGCTTTTGCAAGTGTCATTCGGCACTCGGTACCCAGTGAGTTCATTTTGTAGCTGGGTATGATAGGTATAGATATACTCAGTTAGGATCTACTGAGAATAAGCTTACTGTGATCAGGGATCCTCCATACTTAAAGCAAATATACAGAAAAGGTATATAAAATGTTAATGTTCGATTAGATCAAGAAAAAGTTATTTAAACAGTGTTTTTATCAGTAATAAATAGAGGTGTTTACTTAAGCTATGTTTAAATTAACTATTTATGTATGATCCATAAGAAATGGTTTGAATTTTCAGAAAAATTATTGAGGTTTGCCCAGAAATTGGCCTGACAAACTATTCAAAGCATCTATAAACAAATAGAGTTTATGGATATAGAGATTGGATGATATTTTAAGGGATAATCTGATTAAAAATCGCTATAATAATCTCCTAAATAATATGGCTCCCCTGATCACTTGACTTAAAGTAAAGATCTTTTAAAATTCTTATAATTCTTCTTATATTACTGACTCCACTTGAATTTGCTATCTTAAAACGATCAATTGTTTATATATATTGTGTGTACATTGTACAATTGATGGACGACGCCCACTGACGACGTCTCCTCTCAATGATTGATGCACTTAGAAAAGCTTGGGCATCTAATGATACACTTTAGCGACATTAAAACATTTAAATAGCTGAGTCAGTTTGCATGGCATTTGGAATTTGGAATTGCTGCCAATTAAACTTTTTCGACATGAAACTAAATTCCGCAACAGGCCATATATGTAAGCTGAATTAATTTCATAACTGTCCTTATTTGCCATGTGATTCATGTGGAAAGGTGAATCAGTTCAAATGAAAAATAAACATGGATTTGATTTAGGTAGTAACAAGTAAAAGCTAGTTAGCCTTGTTAAATAAATGTTGTTATTTTATAATATGGGAAATGTAGAGCAAATTTAACTTTTAAAAAACCCTGCTCTCAGTAACTTCCTTTTAAAACCCAGAAACTTCTGGTTGCAAGTCATTAAATTCTATTATTCTATGACACAAGCGTTTCTGAAGGGCAATTCTCCCTGTCGTAAACGTGGCGTATACGTAATATGTGAACAATGAAGTAAATGTCACGGTGAACAAATTGCAATTATTATCGAACCACAACAATGCTTTATCTTAGCCTCCGACGCTCCAACGCTCTGTCTCTGAACAGCCGAAAAAAATGAAATAAATATAGAAGAATGTAGACGCGCGTCGCAACCCATGGAATTCGAAAACTAAACCAAAGATAAAATGGCAAAGAATGATGCGAAGACGCACGTAAATAAATTAATAGACCCAATCAAGAAACCTCGACTTTACGAACAAAACAAATCAATTTGCAAATGAATAAACGAAAGTAGTAACCAAAAACCAACAAACAAAGCGAATAATCGACGAGTGTATTCCAACAAAGGAATAGTTCCGGCAATAAAAAAAAAAAAATACCATTAAATTGCATGATTTGGCGGGCGAAAGCAAGAGTCGTCCCTCTTCACTCCCCGGAATCGCAGCCAGAAGAGGATCAGTAGAAGCCACCATGTCTCGGTGTGACAATCACAAGTCCCGTCGCCAGCAGCTGCCCGTTCCGGCGCCCCTTTCCTCCTCCTCCGCGTCAACTCGCAGCCACATCCATTCCAGTCACTCGGATTTGGGTGGCGGCGAGTCCTTCCTGCAATATTGTAGCGACAGCGAGAAGCGACCGCCTCCCATTGTGGTCGTTGTCGGAGATGGACGGAGCAGGGTGCGCCGGGTGGTGCGCACAGCCACGCGGCACGTGACGGTGGTCAGTTTGTCGACGCGGCACAAGGAGACGCAGACGCACACCTCGCACCATGTGACGGCCGTCAGGTAAGCGCCACACACTCACTCCGGAGTCCACCATTAGCGATCCAGCTGTGGCAGCACTGCTACAAAAAAAGGAGTCAAATCGGGGCATTAGGGCAGGGATTAAAGTATTAATTAGTATTGTTTTTAAATTCCTAAAATATAGCAAAATAGAAAACCCTTCTATGCTAATTTTTAAATGAAATTTACTTAAAATTCTTGAAATAATGAGAATATAAAACTAATTTTTGTCTGAGTGAAGCGCTTATCGCGCCCATTCGTTATTATCCGTTATCTTTATGGGGCCCCGACATTGTTCTTGGGGCTCTATTTTATGGTCTGACTATTCTTGGCCCACAGCCAGCAAATATCGGCCGAGATAAACCCACTTATATATTTATTTATTTATTCGCGGTATCCGGAGTGCTCTGTAAATAAGAAATGCTGGATGCTCCTGGTGTTTTTCTATGAAATAATAAGAATATAAATATGAAATATATTAGGTTTTAGCTTATGGGCGCCTCTAAAAGACTTGATTGTTACTTATTAGAATATGTAATACCAATTTAATGCAGCTTATTATTACTATATGGAAAATTAGTAAGCAATTGTGGCTAAGATTTATTTATAAATTTTAAAAATTAAAATTCGTTAAAAAGGTTAAAGTAGGGTTTGAAACTTGTCTACTGTGGCTGGTGGATTCCAAGTGGATTTCAAGATCATTTACATGTGTATTTAATATCCAAAACCCAGTGCATACTTTTGGGCTACACGTGTAAAAAGGAAATTTGATGAGATACATGAGATCCACATGTAAAAGAAATGTAAAATATTGACTTAAAGGATAAAAAAGAAATAAATTAATTTAACTTGAAAATTAAATCAAACAAACAATTTATAAAACAAATAAAGAAGTACTATTAATTATTATTAAATTAGAAATATTAAACAATTATTTCACTTACCTAATAAATAAAAATAATACTTAAAAAATGCTCAATAAAAGATTACAAAATTCAGACTCTCCCTTACCTATCTGTCAACTTTTTTCTCATGAAACAAATTGTATGTTTACATGTCTGAGTCAAAATTCGAATAAATATCCCATATTCTATTAACAAAAAAAAAAAATTAAAACGAAATAAATTAAAAGAAAAATGGATCCGAACATGTTGCACTACCTAAAAAGTGCCGAAAATCCCCACCTGGATGTGACCTACTTCCTGGCTGTGTACGCCTGCCTGTTCCTGATGATCGTGTGCATTTCGCTGGGCTTCCTGATGCAGGGCAAGGATTCGCCCACGGAAGTGAGGCGCGAACGCTTGGAGGCCAATCCTGTGAGGCAGCCAGACGTCCGGCATCCAGAGGCACGACGAAGAAACAATTCAATTGTCTAATGGGCTTTTTCCCAATACGTTTTGGAGGGAAATGGGGAAATGCAATCGGAATCGGTCTTTTTGTAGTCTCTTTTCTTTTCTGCCGGCCAACCCCAACCCCCAAAAGTCTGGCACACTCCATAATAAGTGTTAAGCCCCCCATTGAAAAATGCACATAAAGAAACTAATGTAAAATCAATAATAATTACGGCGGCGAGTGGGTCACGTCGTTGGATCGGACACTTGTTGCATACGAAAACAGCAGAGGAAGTCCACGCACGGCACTCTTGGGTCGCGTGCGACAGCGGTTGAGATACAAGATACGAGCCGAGAGATACGGGATACTTAGACACTGGGATAAACAGATACTTGGTCAAACAGAGGGACTTGGACTTGGAAATGCATCTCCGCCAGCTCCAACCGCTGAACATGTGCAACGCAAACAATTAGGGCGACGTGTGGCAGATGTTTTCAGGACTCGGACGGGACTCTTTTTAAAAAATCAGAGGGATGCGGAGAAGTGGCTACAATAACAGGCGAGTCTCGAGTTCACCAGCCGAAAAACTACCTGCCCTTGTGTTGTCCTTTCGAAACACACACTAAACAAAAAGCAAGAGAGGAGAGGAGAAATAATAATAAGAGAAGCCCACACAAAGCCACGCCAGGTGCAGATGGAAAACTGGCTGCAAGAGAGAGAGAGATGGATGGACAAGGATGCCCCTTTCAATTTGTGTGTTTCGTTATCCTGCTGATCCTGTTTTTGCTAGGTGCAAATAAGCAGCTGCCCTCGAAATATCTGGTGTCCCTCTGATCTCTTTTTCTCTCTGTTGGAAAGGTCCCGCTGCGGCGAATGATTTCAAGAAGATTCGGATTTGGAAGCCATTCGAATTGCATACGTAGATAATGAATTATTGGAGGGTTTTCTGCCACATCGAATCATAATTTCAGGGTAAATCTATTTTGGCTTTTAGCCGATGGAAAATCAATCAACAGGAGAATGCTTTAAAAGAAAATAATATGGGATTAAGGCTGAAAAATATGTCAGCTATTTATTAAAAAATTTGAAGAAATCAGAGACTGAAATAAGGATACATTATTCTACATAAACCATTTTGTAAATTACAATATTAAAATCTAACTAAAGAGTTCTAAGAAAATGTATAAAACCACCTTCAATATATTTTTGAATTGATAAATATTATTATTATAAATTATTACCAAAACCTTTGCTAGAATTAAGTGAAGACATTAGGGTTTATGGCCTAGGATCGTCTCTACAACACCTTCCCCGACTCTTTCTTCATCTGTTGAGTTCTCTACGCAGACATCCCTTAAAAGTGCTCCATCCTGGAAATATCACTGCCAAAATCTTCTTTATTATCTGCCCAATTGTTGCTTCTCTGCCAATGCATCCTCTGAAGAGTCGAGGGTCCTGCTACGCTCCGATCAATAAGTTTGTCATCGTTGGCTAATCATTTCCTTCACTTTCCATGCAACATATGGCAGATCTGCCTGTCCTTATTCCTCTTATTGTTGGTCTCCTGTCTCTTTTCAATAATGGATCCTTTTACGCTTAGGATTTCTATATTTTTTTTCCGCTTTTCTTTCATGTAGGGGTAGCACAATTGTTCTTTTTTTTTTTGGGTAACCCGACGAGGGCCAAACAAAACAGATGCATTTGGTGTATCCCCGCTTTTGTGTGGGATTTCTATATGTAGGTGTAAGCATACACTGGGAGAAAAGAAAGATAACAAGGGAAATTAACTATATACTGTTTAAATTTTGAAGTAAAATATAGAATAAATATAGAATAAAATATAGAATATAAATATAAATTAGTTTTTAGCTTAAACTCTATAAAAATTGCCTTACTTTGTGATTTTTTAATGCTATAACTCAAGGCTGGACCTTAGACACTTCTTTCCTGCCTCAGCTTCAAGTCAAATATGTAGGTTCTCTTTCTTTTTCTCTCTGTGCACTCACAGGAATTTAATGAGCCATGCGAAACACGTTTCTAGAGGAAAGAGAGAGAGACAGAGAGTGATATCGAGGGAAGAAACGCAGACGCGCCTGCTCAGTTGGCTTCTTCCTACACGCTCGTTCTTCCGAGCTCGGACTCGGTTTAGTTGAAACGCGAACATCGCCGGGATCGGACGTTACCTTCCCACAATATAGCCATATAGCCAGCACCTCAATATGTCAGCTCCCTAGGTCTTCCGCCGGTTCTGTTTAGTGCTTCCTCTGACGTCCGAATATTTAATTTGAATATCGTTGTAAAGCGATCGCGAGTCGCGTATTAATTAAAGATCTAGCGGCCTGTGATCTTGTGATTCTACCATTCCTCGGTCAATAACTGTGCCTTATGTGCCGACCAACCCCGTCCAGTGCATAGATCTTGAGCATTTTGTGATATTGCCCTCACCATGATCATTTGCATATCGGGTTTTATAATTGGCGAAAGGTAGGAACCCATTGTTGCCGCCTGACCCCGAAAACGAAAGTTCTCTTATCTGTGGGGAGTCTTTGAAAAAAACAAATAAATAATTGGGGCTTGGTTCGGAGATAGAAACTTGGAATTCCTGCAAAAGAGCCATTAATCTAGAATTTAAATTATAAATTTTATTTTGTATTTAATCTTGGGCTCGAATCAGACTTCCTTAAGGTTTTTCTTGAGGAAATAGAGTGAATAAACATGGCTTATACAAGAGCAATTTTTCGATTTCCGATTTAGATAATGAAAAGTTGATATAGCGACTAAAGGGAAACGTGTACTTCACCTTTATAATACCCTTTACTGCCATAGACTGCCATATAACACTTGATTAATCACTTCCTTCTACCTCTGTCTCTTTCAGCTTTCCCCAGAAGAGCCTCGAACGGAGTGGCTCCACCCAATACGAGCTGGCCGGGGCGCAACAGCCGGGATCCGCTAGTGCCTCCAGTTGCACGGATAGCGCCAGTGTTGGCGGCTATGTTTACCTGCAGAATCACTATGCGCCCGGCGCCCACAGCTCCTCCTCCGCCGCCATCAACTACCCTGCGCAACAGCATCCCCAGATGGTCTACCAGATCCAACAGTATCCCACGTGCCATCAGCAGCAGCAACAGCATCAGCAGGCGCAGGTGCACCATCAGCAGCAGCAGCACCTCCATCAGGCTGGCCACTACATGCAGGTCACGGCGACGGGTCAGTACCATCACCACATGCTCCACGGACACGGGCATCATGCCCATCATCATGGACATGGCGGGGCGGTGGTCATTGCCGGCAGCGGAGTGGGCACGGGTCTGGGAGCCGGAGCCACCAGTGTGATCATGCAGCAACAGCAGCAGCAGCAACAGAATATGCACAAGAAGAACTCCATCCGGAATGGCGGGGATGTCCTCAAGCGGACGCGAGCTCAGTCAGCGTAAGTATTCCTTTCCGGGGGGAAGATCATAAACCAGGGGTGCATTCGGGGGGAGTTATTCGGGAATTATGGACAAACAAAATGTGTATTTTTTTAAGGGAACAGAAGGAGAGGCTTCTGGGAATTGTTTATCAGGCAATTACAGTGTGTTTGAGTTCAAATAAGGGACATATTTCAAGGGCTTTCACCTATAATTTAGTGTAATGGAAAGCAGATGGTTTTGAAATTGTAATTAGATAATAAACCTTACTCTTAGAGACTTTAAAAGTAGAATTTCTATTAATAACAATAAGAACACTTAATGAAGCCATATTTAAGCCATTCTACAACTTAAAGTTCTCCTTTAAACATTTTATTGAATGGAATTTTGAGGCTAAACATTGTACTTCCTTATGGTGTTATGATACTGTATTAGAAACATCATTAATTAGAGTTTTCATTAGAAAGCTTGGCAGCAACCATAGGATTTTACGTAAGTGCGAGCAAGACGACCATACGAACTTTCAATGAGAGATTAATA